>BQNB010060215.1:0-37015 GCA_026074375.1 Tanacetum coccineum
TGATCGTGTTGACTAGCAAGTGATCTAGATAATTCAACAAATAACCTTCTGATTCCATTGGATAGTTGTACAAGTGGACTACTAGTGTATAGATTGCCATTAAGCGGTAAGTGGGTAATGTCTCTATGAGCTAGGATTTAACAAGATCACCATTGCTTTAATCCCTAAGATAGATTATAATCAGCGAATAAGGATGCTTTATGCGGATGCTTTAATTATGACAGAATTAATGTGTCTAGGTCTTAGGATGATGTAACGCCTAAGTCTTAAGAATGATATGCCACCTCGAGAGAAGAAATCATTGCACTAAATAAACAAACCAATGTTCTAATCGGATTAATAATGGTTAATACAGTTTTCTTGTATAAGGTTTGACCGCTCTTTTATCTTTTGTCTATTAGCTTGCGTGGGTAACAGTGTCTTGAATTGATTGTAGTCACCAACCAAACCGTGACAGTCTCTCAGGCTGAAAACCCCCTTTCCCGTTAGAATTAGGATTTAGACTGACATAGGTTTAACATAGGTTTAGATTAGAATAGAATTAACATAGATTAGATAACCAAGATATTAATTAAATTGATAGATTTAACCTCGCTCTCAATGATTGACACCCTACTTACCACGAAACTACTACCGATCGGGTATACTGCCCGTTAAAGTGTTGTTTTTGGTTGAGTCAGCAAAATATAAATTTAAAACTTGAATCAATAAAAAAGACACCACACAACGACACATCACGGACCAAGTAGATCTAGAGTCTGGGATAGCTCTCCATATATTAATTTATACATCTAGAATAATAGGATCACAAATATTGTCCTTCTAAGTCTGTGTCTAGGATACGCTTCGGGCTTAACTAGTTAATTGGACATTGCCAATGGTTTATTGATCGTGTTGACTAGCAGGTGACCTAGATAATTCAACAAGTAATGTTCTGATTCCATTGGATAGTCGGACAAGTGGACTACTAGTGTATAAATTACCATTAAGCGGTAAGTGGGTAAAGTCTCTATGAGCTAGGGTTTAACAAGATCACCATTGCTTTAATCCCTAAGATAGATTATAATAAGCAAATAAGGATGCTTTATGCGGATGCTTTAATTGTGACAGAATTAATGTGTCTAGGTCTTAGGATGATGTAACGCCTAAGTCTTAAGAATGATATGCCACCTTAAGAGAAGAAATCATTGCACTTAATAAACAAACCAACTTGCTAGTTAGATTAATAATGGTTAATACAGTTTTCTTATATTTGGCTCGACCGCTCTTTGATCTTTTGTTTATCAGCTTGCGTGGGTTAAAGTGCCTTGAATTTATTATAGTCACCAACCAAACCGTGCCAGTCTCTCAGGCTGAAAACCCCCTTTTTACCCGTTAGAATTAGGATTTAGACTGACATAGGTTTAGAATAGAGTAGAATTAACATAGATTAGATAACCAAGATATTAATTAAATTGATAGATTTAACATCGCTTCAAGTGTTCGACACCATATTTACCAAGAAACTACTACCGATCGGGTACACTGCCCGTTAAAGTGTTGTTTTTGGTTTAGTCGGCAAAATATAAATTTAAAACTTGAATCAATAAAATATACACCACACAACGACACATCAACGGATCCAGGGTTTGGTGGATCCGTAGGTCGTAGAAGAGGTGAAATTTTGGCAGAAACGTTTATTTTACTTTTAGACACATTATTCACTTTGTTTCAGATTCTTTAAGAGACCTTCAAGCTATTGTAACACATTATATTTAACACCAAAACTTGTAAGTACTAAACAAAGAACTTTTCACATTATGTGTCGCTTGATAGGAAATTTGATACATGGACCATGTTCTATTTTAAAAACCATTTGTTTTAAAAAGTAGAGGGACGTGGCTCTGGTACCAATTGTGGAATCGTAGAGGGGGAGTGAATACATTTTCTTTATAAACTTAAAACTTTTGTATCAAGCAACCAATCAAGTTAATACTACAATAACTATACTAAAGAATATCAAACAAACAATATCATCACAACACAATATATAACACAAACATAAATGCAATGCAAATATAAATATAAAGCGATATAAGGCAAATATAAATGTAAAACGATAAGTAAAAGAAAGCGCAAATCGGACACGATGATTTATAGTGGTTCGGCTACGAAGCTCCTCTTTGCCCTACTTCACTTCTCGAGTACCCAAATCGAGAGTTACTTCACTAGATCAACAAGCTCCTTTAAGGCGGAGAAAACCATACAACGTCGCTTACACTTTATCTGGTACTAAGCTCAATAACCAAGTCCTACTTCGAGGTAGAACCAACCTAACGTCGCTTACACTTTATCCAGTACTAAGCTAAATACCGAGTCCTTCTTCAGGTACAACCAAACCCGTTATATTTTATGGCCCAACATAACAAACCTTGTGTTTTATGACCTAAACACATAAACCATCTAAAATCTAGTTTGTTGTATAACGATTGATACACAAATGTGTATAATGATGATTCAAGACATAATTGTCAATTAGATGTAAAAGCTTAATCTAAAACATCAAGATTACTAAGCATGATGTTGTTGATGAAGATGACAAGTCTCTTGGCTTTTTGTGATGGATCTTCATATGTGTAGGTGTATGGTGGATGATGATGGCAAGATCTATAAGCTTGCTTGAATGGAGGATCATGTAGAATCATGCTTGCAACAAATAAAAGTTAGAAGCATTATGATCATGGGTTATTAAGGTTTTGATGACATGATTAATTGTGTTTTTACATTATAAAAACTTGTTTATAATGATCCTAAATGTGTGTAATAATGTAGAAGGTTGTGAAAAGCTTGGGTAAAAAACTAAGCAAATGGGTGATATTTATAGAAAACCCAAAACTTGGCCGTCAAGGTGCCACGGATCCAGGGATGGTGGATCCGTCTGCCTTTTAGGTGGATCCGTGGGTCGCACGGTCTAATTTCAAAATTGTTAAAAATCTTTTTAAATCTTTTGCTTAGATTTTAATGTACTTATAAAATCTGATTTGATTTTGTTCTAGAAGGAAAATCAATGTTAACATTAAAAAGAAAAGATTTGTAAGATATGAAATATCTTATAAGATTTGTTTCCAAAAGTGGTTAATCCTAATTTGTCTTATTCACTAATACGATTAATCATTATTAAGTAAGGGATTACTTAAAAGTATTTTTTTAGTGGTGATGTAAGTAAACTTAAAAATGTTTATTAAAAATGACTTAATGATAAAATGGGTTTTAATCATTAGGCTAGTTTGTAAAAACGTGTTAATCATTTTTAATGGTTTGTTAAATGGGTTGATCATAATGCAACTTAACAAACATATTCGTACCTTTTGTTGAAGCATGAGTAGACTCGAGACGTCGAGAGGTGTTGATGAATTGTGGTCACGCATAACTTGCACATTTTACGTTATGTATTACAAGTTACTTGTTTGTCATTATTAAAACAAAATGACTTGTTTAGTTTAAATATAGTAATATTTACACTAACAATGTATCCGGGGGTCGGGGGGACTCAAACCATAAGATAGCCATATTGTAGAGAGAGAGAGTAGTGAGGGAAAGTAAAATGTCAAATAGAATGAAATGTGTTAATGATACAAGAGTCTCACCCCTTCATGGAAGCCATTAAGGGGTATTTTAGTCCATACGCATACAAAGTTTACTATAATGCCTATTCTAGTCCTTGTGTATGTAACTATGGTAAACTATGGTAATTTCGTAAATATCGTCACATAAATGAATTCCTAACATAGGGGACCTAATTTGAACTTGCTTTGTAAAAGTTATGGAAAAGTTTGTCATACTATTGAAAGGTGTTTTGATATCATTGGTTATCCTCCTGGGTACAATAAAAATTATTCTAAATCTGGTGTTAAGTCAAATTTTAATGCTAATGCTGAACTTAATCAGCCTTCTACCCAGAATGGCCCTACTTTGTCTTTCACTAATGATCAGATGATGAAGTTGATGTCTCTCATCAATGAAATTCCTTCTGGTAACATTCAGGCCAATATGGCAGGTAGGGCTAGTTTTCTGAATCATAATGTGTTCTTTAATACTAACTTTCACAAATTTTTAATAGCAATATTGTACTTGTTAATATCAGTATCGGTTGGATCATAAACTTAAGAGCTAATCAACACATGACTATCACTACTAAGAATATGTTTGAGGTTACTGATATATCTGATTTAAATCTTACTGTAAGGCATCCTAATGGGACTATGGCTAAAATAAAATATGTTGGGAATTTGCAATTGTCTAAAGATGTTGTTTTGTATGATGTTTTGGTTGTTTCTGAGTATTGTGTTAGTCTTTAATTTGTGCACAAGTTAATAACGGATAGTATATTTTTTGTTGGTTTTGATGAAAATAAATGTTATATTTAGGATTTGACTCAAAACAAAATTATAAGGACTGGTAGTGGGGGCCTATATATGTTTGATCAGACATCTAGTTAGACTATAGGTAAAAATATAGATATTGATGCTTATGTGTCTAAAACTCTATGGCACAGCAGACTTGGTCACCCTACTAATCAGGTTATTGGTGTGTGCAAAAGGAGTTGCAGATGTATAAAGATTCACATGTTTCTCCTTGTGACATTTGTCACGAGGCCAAACAAACAAGGAAACCTTTTCCTTTGAGTGAGCATAAGACTTTTGATGTTGGCTATCACATTCACCTTGACCTTTGAGGACCTTACAAGGTCACTAGTAGGGAAGGTTTTAGATACTTCCTTAATGTGGTTGATGATTTTTTAAGAGGGGTTTGGTTATATCTTTTAAAAACTAAGGATGAAGTTTATAATATGTTTAAGTCTTTCCATAGTTTGTTATTAACTCAATTTAACTATAAAATTAAAATTGTTAGATTGGATAAAGGGACTGAGTTTGTTAAGAATAACATGGATATGATTTTTTATTTAAAATGGGATCATTCATCAAACCACTTGTCTTTATACTCCTCAGCAAAATGAAATTTCTGAAAGGAAACTTAGACACCGATTAAATGTGGCTAGGAGTCTTATGTTCAGGGAGGGATTCCTTTATATATATGGACTAAATATGTTCTAACTGCTGTATATCTTATTAACAAGCTACCCTCATGTGTTCTCAATGGTAAATCTCCTTTTGAAATGATTTATGGAATATAACCTAAGCTTTCTCACATTAGAAGTTTTGGATGTTTATATTATTCAACTGTTTTGAATAATACCGATAAGTTTTCAAGAAGGTCTATCAAGTGTGTGTTGATTGGTTTTTCTACAATTAAAAAGGCTTGTAAACTATACAACCTTAATAATAAAATAACTTTCTATTCAAGAGATGTAAGCTTTTATGAAAATGTTTTTCCTTTTAAAATGAATTCAAAACTGTCTTGTGATTATATTCCTGAGTTGTCTAAACAAGATTTGATAGATCAGCTAAACTTCTTTGATTCTTTTGATGTCCAAACTTTTAAAAGTCCCAATGATGAGGGGATAGCTACACCCAATGATGAAGGTAGTGCCTCAAATACTCCTAACAATCCTAGGAATATTAGTGAGGGAGGCATAACAACTTCTATGGGTGATAAAAGCATCTCTTAGGGCAATTCTCAAAGTACTTAAAGTGTTTTGTTTTTTCCAGATCCTACTAATGTTGGGATAAATATTCCTTCTTCTGATGTTAGTGCTTAGAATATAGATGAGGTGCAGCCTGCGATTGCTAATAGGAAATCTAATAGACAAACTAATATTCCTGCTAAGTTTAATGACTATGTTGTTAATAGCCGTAAGAAATATGGTCTTGAAAAAGTTGTGAGATATTCTCATCTTAATTCTGGGAACTATTGTTTTTCTACTTCTCTGAACAAATTTGTTGAACCTAGTACATTTGTATGAGGCTGTTAAGGATAGAAACCGGGTAGATGCTATAAATGATGAGATTGAGGCTTTAAATAGGAACAATACTTGGTCTATTACTGATCTTTTTTCTTTATTCCACAGGATAAAACCTAAAGTAATAAATGGTAATTTTAAGATAAAGAATAAGGCTTAGGTGTATAAAGTATAAGGCGTATAGTGATATAGAAAGATATAAATCTAGGCTTGTAGCTAAAGGTTTTAGTCAAAGAGAAGGTATTGGTTATGATGAAACTTTCAGTCATGTTGTAAAAATGATAACTATGAGGTGTTTAATCAATATTGTTGTGCAAAAAGACTGGCCTTTGTATCAACTTGATGTTAATAATGCTTTTCTATATGGTGATTTATGTGAAGATGTTTATATGACCTTGCCTCTTGGTTTCTCTGCTAACAATGATAATGTGGTTTGTAAGCTGAATAAATCTTTATATGGGCTTAAGCAAGCTCCTAGACATTAAAATGCTAAACTTATATCTGATCTTACTGATAATGGATTTATCCAAAGTAAATTTGACTATTCATTGTTTGTTAAGGGTTCTGGGATAATTTTGTTGATTTACTAGTTTATGTTGATGATATTGTGATTACAAGAAGTGATGTTAAGCAGATTGAAATTTTTAAACAATATCTTTAAAGTAAAATTCAAATTAAAGACCTGGGTTTATGAAAATACTTTCTAGGAATTGAGGTCTTAAGAAATAACATGGGTGTCTGTCTTACTCAAAGAAAATACTGCCTTGAAGCTGCCAAATCTGTTTTAAGTCCTATTCCTGCTAATTTTGTTCTTAATCATTGTTGGTGCAACATTGACTAGGATCTCCTTTATGTTTTAATAATGACAAATAAACATTCACAAAACATAAAATCATAAACGATATCCAAAATCCATAAAACCAAACATTTACGTCTAGTGCGCTGGGCACGCGTCAGCGCATGGCCAGCGCGCTACACCCGAATTTCGTTTTACGGATTTTGCTATTGTCGGCTTTCCTCTTACTCGACACATGTGAAAACTTCAATAAAGGTATGTATATGATATATGAGCATTTGGGAACACTTCAAATAAGGTTTAGACTTAGAAAGGAGCAAAAATGAATCATCCTGTTTTTCCATAAAACACAACTCAAAACTTTTATTAGCCAAGGCTGAGACTTCTTTCTAAAACTAGTATGATCATACGTTCAACATACCATCAAGAAAAAGTAATCATTTGACCTTAATTCGGATTTACGTTGTTCCTAGTCACGTAACGGGTTTTACTCCCTTATTGGTCAAACTACGTCAAAGGTCACTTTGCGTAAACGCATCCTTTCCCGTTATGAGATATTTTGACTTAAGTTGTAAAGCACTTAGCTTGTTTGCATCAAGATTATTAGTGATCAAATCCATTGTTGATTATCATGGATTAAAGTCTAAATGATTAATTGAGTTTGCGGTATTTAAAAGTTAATTATACTTTAACTTTTCTCACTTCCTTACCTATAAATGTTTTTACAAACTCACATGTATTTCTCACATGTACAAGTCCACACTCCTTCTTTACAACCCACTCTTTCTAATCACTTGTTTACCCTTCTTATACAACAAGTGATTTCATTTCTTGTACACACTCTTCAAACATCTTCCTAAAACAATCCTATAATCACATATGCCCACTCTTTCCTCTCTTATTGGCAATGTGATTATTAACCCAAACTGATCATTTGATTTCATTCTTCATCATTATCTTCATCTTCATCTTCAAACCATCTTCACATAAACCTTCAGTAAATAAATCTCAAACCTTATCCTTAACAATGCCAACTCACATTCTCTTACACAATGTACTTCTCTTGTACTTGTTGTACTTCTATATCTCCCACATTCCAAACAATATGTTCCATATCTTTTCAAAATATTCTCCATCACACATTTACTATTCATCTTCTTCCTAATGAATTTAAATTACGCACACAAACACACACACTTCTTCATCTTAACTCTTGATCCAGCCATGTCACCAATCCAAGTTCACACACTCCTCTCTTCTTAACCCTTTGATTGCTTTTCAAACTAACACAACAAACATACTTTCTTCTCCACCCTTAATCAAGCTTGTTAGGTTCAAAAGAATGTTTATTATTATATGAATTGGTCTTTGTATAGTTTTGATAGTTTTATAGTTTTATTAGTAATTATAATGTAATAAAGTCTATCTTGGTCAAAGTTAAGTAATGTTGACCAAGATTTGACTAAAGTTAGGAAAATAGAATAGGATAAGCAATAAGTATAAATACCCATTTAGGAGGGGTATTTATACAAGACTTTACATTTGTTGTAATTCACTTCTCCCTCCTATTTTTATTTTCTCTTTTGAAATGAAAATTTGAAAATTAGATGCAAAATACTCATCTAACATCCTCTCGTTTATATTCTTGAAGCCTTCGTATGCTCACGTACAATGCAAACATGACATATAACTAAGTGGTATCTATCACTTAGGAGAGATCTAGCGTGTGTTTCAATGAATCAAATCGCTTAACGGGTGAAATTTTGATCTTACAAGCTTGTTCGTAGATGAACAGCTGGGTTTTCGTGAAGAGTTAGATTTATGATTGATGAGTTTTTTAATCTTAAAAACACATAATAACGATAAGCTTTTTGTAACCATCAAATTGGAAGGTTAATAGGTTTAATATATAGATTACGAAAAATACGTGTTTTAGATTAAATTTGATCAAAAAATATAGATTTGATAGCTTTCGTAAGCAAGAAATAAGGTTTCGGTAACTGTTTTAGTCGAGAAAATAGATTTCGTATTTCAGTTTTTGAGCTTTCATATTGTAGTTTTGGTTTCATAACTGTCATACGTAAGTCATTTATTAGCTTTCGTAAACTAGTTAAGCTTTCGTAAATAGTAAACTAGCTTTCGTAACGTAGAATTTTATCAAATTGGAATAGATAACATTGATATTATCACTCTAAAATGCTTAAAACCAGATTGATAAACTTTTACTAGGTTTCGTAGCTAAGTTTTTTTTATGTAAGTAAGACGTTTCTTGGATTTTATGAAAGTAGTGGTTATTTGGAATTTACGAAAGGAGGTTTCGTAAACTGGGAGTTTTCGATAACCATTTGGTTTCATAAATAGTGGAAGCTTTCGTAGAACTATAGTTTTGTAAATAAGAGGTTTCATATCAAATACTTGGTTTTTGTTTCGTACTTCAAACTTACGTATCACAGGTTTCGTAAGGAAGGTTTCGTAACGGAATTGGTGGGTTTCGTAACACTGTTTTATAGGTTTCATATCACATACTTTTGGTTTCGTAACACAGATGAAGAGGTTTCATATGTTTTAATTTTGGATAATTGAGCTTTCGTAACAAGGCTTAAGTGTTACTTAGACTTTCATAACAAATCAAGGTTTCGTTTCTTCAAAGTTACTTCATTGTAATACAATACAAGGTTGTTATTTCTTGTTAACATCATGATTATAAGACTTTATCTCCAAAATGATCCAAGTATGCATTGTAATCATTTGATACAACATGTCTACTTCAAACAATTCCAATCAACAAACTTTAGCAGATTCAGGAGCCAATGAAAGACCTCCAATGCTTAAAAGAGGGAATTATATTCCATGGGAAAGTAGATTCAGAAAGTTTTTAGATAATAAACTTGAAGAAAGGGAAAGAATATGGAATTCAATTCAAAATGGACCTTATGTGAGGCCAACGATTCCTAATCCAAATGGTGTTGAGAACATAAACGGTACTGTGATTCAAATACTTGAACCATTGTCTAAAATGACTGAGGGAAACAAGAAGCAATACATTGCTGATGTGAAAGTCATGAATTATCTTCATCAAGCAATAGCAAATGATATATACAATTCAGTGGATGCATATAAAAATGCTAAGGAAATGTAGGAACGAATTAAGAGGCTGATGTTTGGTTCTGATGTTACTAGCCATATAAGACACTCACGTCTTATGGATGAGTTTGACAAATTTCCAGCAAAAGGAGAAACGTTAGAATCCGTGTATGAAAGATTGACAATGCTTGTGAATATTATGGACCGTAACAATGTTCGTCCTATTTCAGTGTCAATCAACACCAAGTTTCTCAATTGTTTACAACCCGAATGGAGCAAATATGTCACCATGGTTCGTCACAATCAAACTGGAGAGACAGTTTCTTATGATATGTTGTATGATTCTTTAGTACAATTCGAACCACATGTTCTAGCATCCAAAGCAAAGAAAGTTGCCAACAATCATGATCCATTAGCCCTTATTTCTCATTCCAATGCTTCTTCATCATAATCTCATGCAAATTCTTCTTATTCACCACAACCATACTATGTTACGCATCCTTTATCAGTTGTTGACTATGAAGATGAATATCAAGGGGAGTTACAAGGGATTCTCAAGACGACAAGCTTACAACTGCCATGATGTTATTAGCTCGAGCAATCACTCAAAAGTTCTCCACACCTACCAATAATAGTCTTCGTACTTCATCAAACACAAGGAATCAAACCGTGATTCCGGATGGTCGAGTTGACATACAAACCAAGAATGCAGGTTATGGTGGCAATGGTAATAAGAATGCAGGGAGACAAAGCAGGAATCAAGCGTTTAATGCAGGAAATGGAAATGATGACAGCAATCAGATTATTCAGCGTGTTCCATGAACTGAGTCAACTTCAGGAAAGACAAATGTTCAGTGTTATAACTGCAATGAAAAAGGCCACTATGCTCGTGATTTTCAGAAACCAAGAGTTCGTGATGCAAAGTATTTCAGAGAACAAATGTTGTTAGCTATGAAAGATAAAGCCGGAAGCAACCTCAACAACGAAGAAAATGACTTCATGCTTACACTTCATATGGTGAGGAAACTATGGAAGAGTTAATTGCTGCATTCATGTTGATGGCTTGATTTCAACCAGCTGATGGTAATGCTGAGACTATGCCATCATATGATGCAAAGGCTGTCAGTGAGGTAAATGCTTCATCCAAGGTTCATGAACAAATGCATCATGCGAAACGTAAAACTATTATTCAAACATCTGATGATGATCAAATTGATTCTAATATCATATTTGATGATCCATATGTGGAAAATAATGGTGGCACGTCTGACCATGATTCAAATGATCATGACGAATATCATAAAATTCAAATGCTAGCATATGATGTTCAAAGAGAAGCTGAAAATAAAAAACGATTAAACAATGAGCTTAAAAAGCAAAAGATGTTGCTACAAAAAGAGCTTGAGACATGTAAGGATTAGGTCAAATTGTTTGAGTAAAAAACACTTCAATGTTCAAAATATAAAGAAACATGTGAAGAGTTGGAACGTGAATTACGGAATGATAAGAACACCATTGACAGACTTTTGAAAGAAAATGAGAACATTCAAAGTGATTTTTCAAAATCAAAAATGAAAAGATAATAATTCAACATGAAACTCAGTTAGCTAAAAAGGCCTTTAAAGAACGAGAAAATCGGTATCTTGAAGATATTGTTAATCTCGAAGAGAAACTGAGTTCTCATGATCGAATTGTTTATGAAATGGGTCAATCAATTCAAACAATTCACATGCTTGGAAAGATACCGAATAAAGTTTATGATCCTTCTCTTAAATCTAGGTTGGGTCACAAGAATCCCGAACGTCTCAAGAAGGCCATTGCAGCACAACCTAAAATGTATGATGGTGAAAAGCTTCATAGTGTTAATTTGAAAATTGATTCACCAGATTCAGAGGAAACTTTAGAGGATGCGGAAGAAAGTCGATTGAAAATGAGAAACAAAATGGTTCAAATTATTTATGGAAATTTAAATGCATTTTATGAAACATTTGTACCTCAACAAGACTTTTCTATGGAACACACATATTTTTCAATTCCTTCTACTTCTACTAATGGTTCTGAGTCAAAAGCAGTCACATCAGATTTACCAATTCTAAAAATTCCTAAAGAGAGTAAATTGTTAAAAATGTTTGACACACTGGGTATGGAAATTAATGGTTTACGAACAAGGATTGATATTACTCTTTTAGAAGACCGACAACGAAGATGGATGTCTGATAGTCAAAATTGTTTAAGGGAGTTTTATAAAACTGATGTAATTCTGATGTCTGCTTCTTTATCAAAGAATTTGAAAGAACATAAAGAAGAACTCATTGTAGAAGTACAGGAAATGTTAAATATTTTTGAATCAATGGAACAGAAAGTTGACGGAAAATCTTCAAAAGAAAATATTCTTCAAAATGAGATCGATCGACTTTTGGAAGTATCTTTGAGAAGTGAAATCCGAGATTGTGTGTTGCTTTCCGTTGAAAAATAAAAAAATGAGCTGTTAAAAGATGAACTTGCAAAAAGTTCAAGTGATTCCAAAGATATCCAAGCCAATTTACTCAAGAGAATCAAAATTCTTGAAAATGATTTTAAGAGATCACAAGCTCAAAGTATTGAGTTTGAACTAAAGTTACAACATCAAAAAGAGAAAATGGCTTGTGATGTCTCTTGGAAGTCAAAGTTGTCAACATTGAATGATGAGAACGTGTTGCTCAAAACTCAAGTTGAATCTGTTGTTCAAGAACAAGAATATATTAAACTTGAATTTCAAAAGCTTTTTAATTCCATAAAAGCAACACGGACTCAACATTAAAAAGAAGTTGATGAATTAATTAAACATGTCAATCAAAAGACATATGCTTATGCTGATGTGCGTGCTCAAAATCAAGATCTTTTGATGATAATTTCTGAGCTTAAGGATAAGCTTAGGACAAATGAAAATAGGAAGCATGTAAACACTAAGTTTGAAAAATCTAAGACCTTAGGAAAACTTGTATGTGTAACACCGTTCAACAAAAACCTAGGAAACAAGGCTAAGAACGTGTCAAACACTAAGGTCAAAACAGATAGGTCAAAACCGGTCATTTCACATCCTACACCTAAAAGTGAGCAAAGTCAAAAACAGAGTGCGAATGTAATTGCAAGAGGAATGTATCGAACCAAAAAATCAGAGACACAAACACCGAATTCTAAAACCAACATACATGTTTCTAATTCCACAGGTGTAGAAAGTTCTAGTAGTGTTAGAAGACCAAAGTCTAAGGGCACTAAATAGAAGAATAGAGTCTTGAAGAACACTAAGAGCTCATCTGCATATGTTCAGAAGATATCACGTAGTGTTAGCATAGATTCTAATAAATGTGAAACAAAGGATTCGAATGTATGTCAAACAAATGCAAGTGTATCAAATTCTAAGACTGTAAATGTTGTTAATGACGGTTCGAATATTGTTTGTGTTTCTTGTGGAAAAGATGTGTTCTTGCTTTCTCATGAAAAGTGTGTTGCTCGTTATGCTTTGTCTAGGAATTCTAATGTTAAGAGAGCCATATTCACTACCCTTGTAGCAACAAAATCTAAGAATTGGAGAGCTACTTCTGTAGTTGCGAAATCTAGATTAAGTGTTGCTGACACCCTAAAAGCAACAAATAAGGTCTTTAGTGCAACATCACTATCTAATGATTCTAGTCAAAGTAAAACACTTAGCAATTACATGAAAAACAAAATAGCAATAAGTCAAAAGTGGCAGAGATGGTTTAAATACCAACAAAGTTTTAATTGGTCACCCAAAAGCAAAACTGCTCAATCACTTCCGAGTGAAACAAACAGTCGTATCCGTGTTCGTTCTACATCTAACACACCGGTTACCACTCAGAAATGGGTAGCCAAACTGTCCACACTTCCATCTGCATTTGTTTCATGTTATGCAGGTGAATTAGCTCATCCTTTGGATTGTTGATAGCAGATGCTCGAAGCATATGACTGGCAATCTTTAAGTGCTAAGAAATTTCATAGAGAAATTCATGGGAACAGTCCGCTTCGAGAATGATCATTTCGCTGCAATCACTAGATATGGAGATTATGTTTAAGGCAATCTAATGATTTGTCACATATATTATGTTGAAGGCCTCGGACACAACTAATTTTTAGTCAGACAATTTTGTGATAGAGATTTAGAAGTAGCTTTTCGTTCAAACACGTGTTATGTTCAGAATCTAGAGGGTGATGACTTGCTTACCGGTTCTCGTGATTCAAATCTTTACACTATCTCTATTTCCGAGATGGCGACTTCTTCTTCAGTGTGCTTAATGTCCAAAGCCACATCAACAAAATCTTGGTTATGGCACCGCAGGCTTTCTCATTTGAACTTTGGAACCATTAATCAACTCACGTCAAAAGATCTAGTTGATGGGCTTCTGAAATTTAAGTATAACAAAGATCACCTATGTTCAGCCTGTGAACAAGGTAAAAGCAAGAAAGCTTCACTTCCACCAAAATTAGTTCCAAGCACAGAATCCAAACTCAAACTACTTCATATGGATTTGTGTGGGCCAATGAGGGTCTTAAGTATTAATGGCAAGAAATATATTCTAGTGATCGTTGATGATTATTCTTGGTACACCTGGGTATATTTTCTTCGTACCAAATATGAGGCTCTAGATATGATCATCGATTTTGTTAATCAAGTTCAAAGGAATATAAAGGCTCAAATTCTGACGATTCGAACTGATAATGGAACCAAATTCAAAAACGAGAAATTACGGGCATTTTATGCAAAGTTAGGCATTGTTCATCAAACTTCAATTGCTCGAACGCCTCAACAAAATGGTGTTGTTGAACGTCAAAATCGTACACTCGTCGAGGCTGCTCGAACGATGCTTATCTTTTCTAAAGCTCCAGAATTTCTATTGGCTGAAGCTATTGCTACTGCTTGTTTTACTCAGAATTGCTCTATAGTACACACTCGGTATAATAACTCCTTATGAGCTGACTCGGGGAAGAAAACCCAATATTCAATAATTTCATGTGTTTGGATCTCTTTGTTATCCAACAAATGATCGTGATGATCTTGGGAAAATGAAACCAAAGGCTGACATTGGTATCTTTATTGGTTATTCTGAGTCATCAAGAGGATTTCGTATCTACAACTGCCGAACCAAAAAGATAATGGAAACGATCCATGTCAAGTTTTATGAACTCACAGATATGGCTTCTGAATGCAACAATTTAGAACCCAGAATGAACTGCACAAATTTTCAAGATTCACCGAAAGATTCACAATCAATACCTTCAAAATCAGACTTGGATAATTTGTTTGGTCCTCTGTATGAAGAATACTATGCGACAAGTTCACAAGAAGTGTCAGATAATTCTGCTGCAAATTCTCTTGATAACGAACACACTTCTTCATCATCGTCAATCGTCGTTGAAGAAGATGAAGCTCCTCAAATAGTATCTTCGTCAGCAGAACAAGTTGTCACTGAACCAAACTCTCCAGTCTTGAATGAAAATACCGATGAATTCGTTCAAGAAGACGTTGCAGATTTTGATGTTAATATGTTCTACAATGCACCTCCAACTCATGTGTTCGAAGAAGCTGAGTCATCTTCAACATATCAGGATCCATCAAATATGCACGAGTTTCATCAAAAACATCGCTCAAGTGATAGGTGGACTAAGAATCATCCAATTGAACAAGTGATTGGTGATCCCTCAAAACTTGTAATGACAAGAAATCGACTTCAAACTGATGCAGAAGTTTGTATGTACGCATTAAAAGTAAGTACAGTTAAACCGAAAAATATCAAGGAAGCTATGTTTGATGCCAGCTGGATTGAATCCATGCAAGATGAGCTTAACCAGTTCAAACGCCTTGATGTTTGGGAACTTGTCAAATGTCCTATTGGTAGAAATGTAATCGCCGTCAAATGGATTTGGAAAACCAAGACTGATGCTGAAAAAACGGTTATTCGGAATAAGTCTCATTTAGTGGCCAAAGGATATCGTCAAGAGGAGGGAATCGATTTTGAGGAGTCTTTTGCACCAGTTGCAAGACTTGAAGCTGTCAGAATTTTTGTGGCATACGTTGCTCAAAATAACTTTCCTATTTGTCAAATGGATGTCAAAATGGCATTTCTGAACGGTCTACTGAAACAGGAAGTTTTTGTCAGGCAGCCGGATATATTTGTAGATCCAAACTTTCCGAACCACGTTTATCGTGTTAAGAAAGCTCTGTATGGTCTCAAACAAGCCCCGAGAGCCTGGTATAACAAGCTTTTCTCATTCTTAATCGAACACCATTTCACAAAATGTATTGTCGATTCGACATTATTTACAAGAAGACACGGGGATGACATTTTACTAGTTCAAATCTATGTCGATGACTAATTTTTGGGTCAACTAAACCAGTGTTTGAAAACAGATTTTAAAAATTAATGAAAGATAATTTTGAAATGTCAATGATCGGTGAAATGAAGTTCTTTCTTGGACTTCAGGTTCATCAATCACCCCGAGTAATCTTTGTATGTCAATCATAATATACTATGGATCTTCTTAAGAAACATGGGATGGAAAAATGTGATACTGTTTTTACACCAATGGCTACAACCAAACTAGATGCAGATTTATAGAGAACCCAAGTTGATCAAACTAAGTATCGTAGTATGATTGGGGGACTTATGTATCTCACTGCTAGTCGACCAGACATTGCCTTTGCGACATTTGTATGTGCGCGTTATCAGGCACACCCAACTGAAAAACACCTCAAAGAGGTCAAAAGGATCTTTCGCTACCTAAGACAAACCATTAACATGGGTCTATGGTACTCGAAGGATTCTGGGTTTGAGCTAATTGCATATTCAGATGCAGACCTTGTAGGGTGTAATGATGATTGCAAAAGCACATCTTGAGGTATTCAATTTCTAGGAGATAAGTTAGTCAGTTGGTCGTCGAAAAAGCAATATTGTACAGCAATGTCAACTGCGGAAACTAAGTACGTATCATTATCTGCATGTTGTGCTCAAGTCATCTGGACGAGGACGCAACTCCTAGATTATGGATTTCTGTACAACAAGATTCCAATATACTGTGATTCACAAAGTGCAATTGCCATAGCTTGCAATCTGGTATAACATTCACGTACAAAACACATTAACATCCAGTATCATCACTTTATCAAGGAGCATGTTGAAAAAGGTGCCATTGAACTTTACTTTGTCGGGACGGAATACCAACTTGCTAATCTTTTTACAAAAGCCCTTCCAAAGGAAAGGTTTGAGTATTTAGTTTACAGGATTGGTATGCGATGTATGACTCCAACTCAGTTGGAACGTCTGGCAAAGTCATCTTCTTGAATGAAAGATCATACATCAAAACACATTGTAAATATTTTTCAAAAACAAAATACAAAATTGAAAATTTTCAAAAACAAGAAAAATATTTTTTTACTATTTTTCACTATTTTTCAAAAACTAAAAAATCAAATAAAAATTTGAAAAATTCAAAAGCACAAAAATATAACTTAAAGATACAAACACATATCTTCTCCGTTTTATCAGTTGCATGATATTATATTTCTCAAAAAGAGGTTCTTTAAATGCAAAATAAATGTATCATGAACTAAGAGGGAGTAAATCATTCAGAAAATGATCTTTCACTGTTAAAATATATGGTTTGTAACCAAAAATCCATTCACAAACAAATTATTTCTTTTAAAACATCTTTCAAAAATCATCAAGTTTGAAAAATTCAAGTGTGCAAAATTGCAAGAAATAACAATCTCTTGAATAAGTTCTTTAATTAGACATTCATTCGAGGGGGAGTTATGAAATTCTTAATTTTTAAACATCTTCTCAAGAATATTCAAAAATGCAAAATTAACTATCTTTTGATAAAGTTATTTAATTAGATATTTTATTGAGGGTGAGTTATAAATTTTTCAGTCACATCATCATCAGAAAATAAAAGTGTGTTCTCAAAAGCAAAAATAACTTATTTTTGAACAAAGTTTTCAAAAGAAAGAAATTTCAAAAGTGGTTAGTTATTCGAGGAGGAGTTATAATTTTTTTAAACTAATAACGGGAACTTAACTGCAAAATAATTCAAAAAAGTTTGATGTGGAAAGTGGTTTAACTCCAAGGGGGAGTTATGAAATTTTTTTGGATTACAAAGATATACGAAAGTAATTACAATGGCTAAAAGTGTAAATGTGCAAAAGAAGAACTTTCGTATGGGTGTTTATTGATTATGAAAGAAACTTGAGGGTCTGAAATGACAAGTTCAAAAGGTAGCTTTCGTAGGGTTAAAATAGCTTATGTAAAGAAAACTTGAGGGTCTGAAATGTCAATTTCAAAAAGTTAGCTTTCGCAGGGTTAAAAGAGCTTACGTAAGGAAACTTAAGGGACTAAAAATGCCAAAAGTGGAAAGTAATTTTTGGAAGTTTAAATACAACAGTTTCATACGCAACCTTTTTCACTTTCGTAAATTGATAAAAAAGGGTTTCGTAAATACTATGAGCTTTCGTAACAAAGAAACACGATCCAAATCATTTTATTGGTTATCTATGCTTGCAAAACGTAAGAAAACGTATCCTATTTGTGCTTAATTGTTAATATTAATTGAATGAAATAGGTTTCGTTTAGATCTAGGGTTTCGTAAATATGCAAAGTGATTAAAAAGTAAAATTGATTGAGGCAAAATGTTAATGTATGCCTTATGACATGATTGGGATTGATTGATCACTGAAATATCATTTGTGGAATAAATTCATTAGGTTTCGTAACGATGATAGGTTTCGTATCTTTGAAAAATTGCTTTTGGACATAAGCATAAGCTTAAATTGTTAATAAGATGATAAATAAGCTGAAACAAGTCAAAACTATTCAGGATATCATTTTTCAATTGACAAATATGTTTACGAAAGCAATTATTTCAAGTTTTGGTTTCGTAAAAGCTTATCAAAAGGGTTTCGTAAACAGTAATGGGTCAAATGGGTTTCGTAAATGATATTATCAATGGGTCCCGTAAGAAACAACGGGCTTTTAAGATTGGGTTTCGTACAAGGTTATTAATGGGCCAAAAAAATTAACGGAGACTCAAATGGGCTTAATTATTAAACAAAATGGCATCTTACGAAAACAAATGATAAACTTTGTTACATAATCATATTTTATATTGATAAATGGATCAAATGGTGAAGATTGTGCCCGGTTTTGATCGTTTCCTAAGTTTAACAGGATGTGGATTGAGCAATCTACTGACCATCCAAATATCGTATATAAGATTAGGTAATGTATAACAAAATTTTTCAGTCAAGTGATTAATGATTTCAAAAACATGAAAAGAAAACATGAACTGGAATACAAATGGTGCTTCAACTGTCTGTGATCATAAAGTTTCTCATGTTTTATCAAAAGGAAAAGTTAAAAGTTTTTAAAAGGATTGTTTCAATAACCGTTCAAAAGGTGATTTATGACTATCTATTCTACATAATTGGGTAAATGGTCTAAGTCATGTCCGGTTTTGGCCGTTTTCTGCAATGAACAGAATGAGGATTGAGTGGCTTAGTCACCATCCAATTTATGTTTCATTAGATTGGTTGTACATTTATTGTTTTCAGACATCTTTGAAAAACTTGTGTCTTGGAAAATTTATCTCAATTTCTTAATCAAAAATACGTATCATTGTGTCAGAAAGTGGTACTCTTTCACTAAATGTTTTTAAGAATATAATTTATACTCTTGGATTTATTAAAATGGTTGTCACAAACTTGTGTTTTGCCAAATTGGTATTTTCAAAATCAGAGTATATTTTTATTATTCTTGAAAAGAGTATCATTTCACAAATGCTTTTTGGTGAGGAAACTCAAAATAAAAAAAGAGATAAAATCCATACGCGAAAAAGCAAATCAAAGTATGCTCGAAAAAGAAATGTCAGAGCATACAAAATTAGATTAAAAGAAAAAGACGAATAAAACGTATGGCATGTGCCCAAAAAAGCAAGAATTGGCACATGAGAAAATGATCATAATATGCTCAAAAAGAATTGCCAGAGCATATAAAAACAAACAGAGTGGAAAGAGAAAAAAATGTTATATAAATGTGTGTTACATAAATTTTTATCTCATTTCACTAATCATTTCATGTCAACATACAGTCTTCTACATGGCTCAACAAGTAATTTTAGCTGCTCAACCTTTTCCAAGATATAATACAATCGGGAGATGCAACAATTACACGATGTTGTAGAGTATTCCATGCTCTCCTAAATGTAAGATTGTTGGGCATATTCTACTTGATCATCCACTTAGTTATGCTTTAACTGCCACTGCTGATGTTCCTGTTGCGTCCTTACAACAATTCTAGAGGACGGTTAGCAAACCTGGTCCTGAAGAAACGATCAAGTTTATGCTGAATACTCAACAGTTAGTTTACACTGTGGATATGTTCTGAGACATTCTTCAGTTGCCAGTGGAAACTCCTAAAAATCCATTTGTTGCACCAGTCAACATTGAGACTATGTTGAAGCTTTCATGAACAGGGTTGGCTATCAATGTGTGGTTGATAAAGTGAGCGTCTTCTACACGAAGAATCTAGCTCAACCATGGCAAACAATGTTCAAGGTGTTCAACCGCTGCTTAACCACAAGAACATCTGGACATGATTAGACAGAGATCAATAATCTTCAACTGTTTCCTGCCATGATCAACCAAACAAATGTTGATTATGCTGCTCTTCTATGGTGGGATTTCATGAACAATATGAGACAAAAGAAAAAAGCTATCCAGTATCCTCGATTTATCAAGCTTATAATTGCTAATTTGATAAAGAAATCTCCTAGAGATCCTCAAAGGATTGAAGAGGGACTTATCATTCTATAGGGATGAAATTCCATGGTTAGTGTGTACACTTCTGGGATGTGCTTTTGCGGAGGGATGCTAATTCCAGATGCGTTTCTAACTGAGGAGATCCGTGCCACTGATGATTTTAAGGAGTATGAGATGGTGTTTATGACTGTAGATGTTTCAATGAATCAACCGCAACCGGTTGGTTCTACCCAAGAAATGCATATGTCTACACCTAGAGCCCATAGGACACCTACCCTTACTGCTAGTCCTCAAGGGAAGAAGAGGAAGCAGAGTGCTGGAGAATAAGTTCACATGATCAATCACCTCAAAATATCATCAAAAGGAGGAAACCGAGTACAACTCCAATTCCACCTCCTAGCGATGATAGAGAGAGAGATGAAATTGTTGAGGCCACTCTTTTAAGTCTTACTTTACACAAAACTGCTTTAGCAGCTGAAGCACAAGAAAATATAGCTAAAGTACAAGAAAAGTTGGCAGAGGATGAGATTGAAAAGATGGTTGAAGGTGACGAAGATGAAGAATCATATGCAAGTGAGTTTGCTGATTCAATTCTTAATGATGATATTGATGATTCCGGTACTAGGTTAGCGCCCGGGAGTCATAAGGAAAATCCGAAAAAGGTTGATGATGATGATGTAGAGATTGAAAAAGAAAAGAAAGATGAAGAGATTGAAAAAGAAAAGAACAATGATAATGTTGAGGAAACGGATAAGGTTGTTAAGGAGAAAGATATTATTGATGATGTGACGGGTAGTACGGAGATTAGGAAAGAGCAGAAGCTGACACCGATTCCCTCACCAACTAGATCCCCTAGGAATGTTTCATCTTCTGATAAAACAGTTTCTGAGGAATTGACAACTACTGTATTACCAATAACTGCTACTACATACAAAGTGTCATCTACAACAAAACGCAAGAAACAATCTATTTCTTTCAGATCAAAGACTCTACCAGGAAGTATTGCTGGCATGTGTAGATGACGTGGTCTAATTCGTTCTCATATCAAAAACAAATTTGTTACTCATGATTTCTTTATGAGCAAGATTTGTGAAGTTCTTAATCATTGCAACAAGGTTGTACCTGACACAACATTTGAAAAAACTAAAGAAATAATCACACAAGAGATGTCACGTTTGGTTAATCTTACAGTTAACAAATATCGTGAAGTTGGTTCTATAAATTCTAAAGAAATGATCGCCAAAGAATTTGCAACTCATGGACCAAAAATGATTGAAGAACGGTTTTGAAAGCAAATGCAGAATACAACTCTTAATCTTTGTCCCACAACAAGCACGTCAACTGCTGGAAAATCATCTGCTGATCTTCAATATTAATTGTATCTGAATATGAAGCTAAAGCCTCAAAATCAAGCAGCTAATCTAGAAATATAAGAAATTTTGAAAGCTAAGTTTGAAATGCAATAACTTTTAGCATATCACGATGAACATCATAGGAATGCTGATCCTCCTGAAGGGAGAGAAACATGGCAAAAAGATAACTTTAGAAAAAATAAAAGCAGATAATGAAAAGGAATCTTTTTTTAATAGAATACCAATTCTACCGACGATAAAGCGTCTATAATAATCAACCCTTAGGGGGAGATTGTTAGGTTCAAGAAAAGTGTTTATTATTATATGAATTGGTCTTTGTATAGTTTTGATTAGTTTTATAGTTTTATAGTTTTATTAGTAATTCTAATGTAATAAAGTCTATCTTGGTCAAAGTTAAGTAATGTTGACCAAGGTTTGACTAAAGTTAGGAAAATAGAATAGGATAAGCAATAAGTATAAACACCCATCTAGGAGGGGTATTTATACAAGACTTTACATTCGTTGCAATTCACTTCTCCCTCCCATTTCTATTTTCCCTTTTGAAATGAAAATTTAGAAAATGATGAAAAATACTCTCTAGCTCATCTCCTTTATTCTTAAGCTTCCGTATGATCACTATTATGCAAACATGACATATAACAAGTGGTATCTATCATCGGGAGAGATCTAGCGTGTGTTTTGTGAATCAAATCGAGCTTAACCGTGTGAAATTTTGATCTACAAGCTTTAGTATGGATGAACAGTGAGTTTCGTATGAGTTAGATTTATGATTTGATGAGTTTTTGATCATAAAACGCATAATAATAGCTTTCGTAACCATCGAATTGTATGTTTAATATCTAGATTACGAAAAATACGTGTTTTAGATTGAATTTGATCGAAAAATATAGATTTGATAGCTTTCGTAAGCAAGAAATAAGGTTTCGATAACTGTTTTAGGCGGGAAGATAGCTTTCGTATTTTAGTTTTTGAGCTTTCGTATTGTAGTTTCGGTTTTGTAACTGTCATACGTAAGTCATTTCTTAGATTTCGTAAACTAGTTAAGCTTTCGTAAACAGTAAACTAGCTTTTGTAACGTAGAATTTTATCAATTTGGAAAAGATAGCATTGATATTATCACTCTAGAACGCTTAAAATCAGATTGATAGACTTTTACTAGGTTTCATAGCTAAGTTTTTTACGTAAGTAAGATGTTTCTTGGATTTTACGAAAGTAGAGGTTATTTGGAATTTACAAAAGGAGGTTTCGTAAATTGGGAGCTTTCGGTAACCGTTTGGTTTCGTAAACAGTGGAAGCTTTCGTAGAACTGTGGTTTCGTAAATAAGAGGTTTCATATCAAATACTTGGTTTTGGTTTCGTACTTCAAACTTACGTATCACAGGTTTCGTAAGGAAGGTTTCGTAACACAGTTTCTTAACTGAGGGTTTCGTAAAGAAGGTTTTGTATTACAATTGAGGTTTCGTAAGACTTGGTTTTGTAACAGAGGTTTCATAACATTGTATTCATAGTTGGAAGGTTTCGTATCTCATTGGAAAAGGTTTCGTAACACAGTTTTAGGGTTTCGTAAACTGTTTCAGAGGTTTCGTAACACAGTCACTGGGTTTCGTAATACAGTTTCAGAGGTTTCGTAACAGAGTTGGTGGGTTTCGTAACACTGTTTCATAGGTTTCGTATCTCATACTTTCGGTTTTGTAACACAGATTAAGAGGTTTGTATCTTCTAATTTTTGATTATTGAGCTTTCGTAACAAGGCTTAAGTGTTACTTAGACTTTCGTAACAAATCAAGGTTTCGTTTCTTCAAAGTTACTTCATTGTAATACAAGACAAGGTTGTTATTGCTCGTTAACTTCACGATTACAAGACTTTATCTCCAAAACGATCCATGTTTGCATTGTAATCATTTGATACAACATGTCTACTTCAAACAATTCCAATAAACAAACTTTAGCTGATTCAGAAGCTAATAAAGGACCTCCAATGCTTGAAAGAGGGAATTATATTCCATGGGAAAGTAGATTCAGATAGTTTTTGGATAATAAACTTGAAAAAGGGGAAAGAATGTGGAATTCAATTCAAAATGGACCTTATGTGTGGCCAATGATTCCTGATCCAGACGGTGCTGAGAATATAAACGGTACTATGAAACAAATACTCGAACCATTGTCCAAAATGATTGAGGGAAACAAGAAGCAATACATTGCTGAGGTGAAAGTCATGAATTATCTTCTTCAAGTAATACCAAATGATATATACAATTTAGTGGATGCATGTAAAAACGCTAAGGAAATGTGGGAATGAATTAAGAGGCTGATGTTTGGTTCTGATGTTACTAGCCATGTAAGACACTCACGTCTTATGGATGAGTTTGACAAATTTGCAGCAAAAGAAGGAGAATCGTTAGAATCCATGTATGAAAGATTGACAACACTTGTGAATATTATGGATCATAACAATGTTCGTCCTATATCAGTGTCAATCAACACTAAGTTTCTCAATTGTTTACAACCTGAATGGAGCAAATATGTCACCATGGTTCGTCACAATCAAACTGGGGAGACAATTTCTTATGATATGTTGTATGATTCTTTAGTATAATTCGAACCACATGTTTTAGTTTCCAAAGCAAAGAAAGCTGTCAAGAATCATGATCCATTAGCCCTTATTGCTCATTCCAATACTTCTTCATCACAATCTCATGCAAATTCCTCTTATTAACCACAACCATACTATGTCACACATCCTTCATCAGTTGTTGACTATGAAGATGAATATCAAGGGGAGTTACAAGGGGATTCTCAAGAGGACAAGCTTAAAACTTCCACGATGTTATTAGTTTGAGCAATCACTCAAAAGTTCTCCACACCTACCAATAATCGTCTTCGTACTTCATCAAATACAAGGAATCAAGCTGTGATTCAGGATGGTCGAGTTGACATACAAACCAAGAATACAGGTTATGATGGCAATGGTAATAAGAATGCAGGGAGACAAAGCAAGAATCAAGTGTTTAATGTAGGAAATGGAAATGATGATAGAAATCAGATTATTCAACGTGTTCCACGAACTGAGTCAACTCCGGGAAAGGCAAATGTTTAGTTTTATAACTGCAATGAAAAAGGCCACTATGCTCATGATTTTTAGAAACCAAGAGTTCGTGATGCAAAGTATTTCAGAGAACAAATGTTGTTAGCTATTGAAGATGAAGCCGAAAGCAACCTCAACAACAAAGAAAATAACTTCATGCTTGACACTTCATATGGTGAGGAAACTATGGAAGAGTTAACTACTGCATACATGTTGATGGTTCGATTTCAACCAGCTGATGGTAATGCTAAGACTGTGTCATCATATGATGCAAAGGCTATCAGTGAGGTAAATGCTTCATCCAAGGTTCATGAACAAATGCATCATGAGAAACGTAAAACTATTATTCAAACATCTGATGATGATCAAATTGATTCTAATATCATATATGATGATCCATATGTAGAAAATAATAGTGGCATGTCTGACCATGATTCAAATGATCATGACGAATATCATAAAATTCAAATGCTAGCATATGATGTTCAAAGAGAAGCTGAAAATAAAAAACGATTAAACAATGAGCTTAAAAAACAAAAGATGTTGCTATAAAAGGAGCTTGAGACGTGTAATTATCAGATCAAATTGTTTGAGTAAAAAACACTTCAATGTTTAAAATATAAAGAAACATGTGAAGAGTTGGAACGTGAATTACGGAATGATAAGAACACCATTGACAAACTTTTGAAAGAAAAAGATAATATTCAAAGTGATTTTTTCAAAATCGAAAATGAACAGATAATAATTCAACATGAAACTTAGTTAGCTAAAAAGGCTTTTAAAGAACGAGAAAATCGGTATCTTGAAGATATTGTTGACCTCGAAGAGAAACTGAGTTCTCATGATCGAATTGTTTATAAAATGGGTCAATCAATTCAAACAATTCACATGCTTGGAAAGAGACCAAATAAAGTTTATGATCCTTTTCTTAAAGCTAGGTTGGGTTACAAGAATCTCGAATGTCTCAAGAAGGCCATTGCAGCACAACCTAAAATGTATGATTGTGAAGAGCTTCATAGTGTTAATTTGAAAATTAATTCACCAGATTCAGAGGAAACTTTAGAGGATACGGAAGAAAGTCGATTGAAAATGAGAAACAAAATGGTTCAAATTAATTATAGAAAGTTAAATGCACTTTATGAAACATTTGTACCCCAACAAGACTTTTCTATGGAACAAACATATTTTTCAATTCCTTCTACTTCTACTAACAGTTCTGCGTCAAAGGCAGTCACATCGGATTTACCAATTCCAAAAATGTCTAAAGAGAGTAAATTGTTAAAAATGTTTGACATACTAGGTATGGAAATTAATGGTTTACGAACAAGGATTGATATTACTCTTTTAGAAGACCGACAACGAAGATGGATGTCTGATAGTAAAAATTATTTAAGAGAGTATTATAAAACTGATGTAATTTTAAAGTCTGCTTCTTTATCAAAGAATTTGAAAGAACTTAAAGAAGAACTCATTGTAGAAGTACCAGAAATGTTAAATATTTTTGAATCAATGGAACAGAAAGTTGACAAAAAATCTTCAAAAGAAATATTCTTCAAAATTAGATCGATCGACTTTTGGAAGTATCTTTGACAAGCGAAATCCGAGATTATGTGTTACTTTCCATTGAAAAACAAAAAAAAATGAGCTGTTAAAAGATGAACTTGCGAAAAGTTCAAGTGATTCCAAAGATATCCAAGCCAATTTACTCAAGAGAATCAAAATTCTTGAAAATGATTTTAAACGATCACAAGCTCAAACTATTGATTTTGAACTAAAGTTACAACATCAAAAAGATAAAATGGCTTGTGATGTCTCTTGGAAATCAAAGTTGTCAACATTGAATGATGAGAACATGTTGCTTAAAACTCAAGTTGAATCTGTTGTTCAAGAATGAGAAAATACTAAACTTGAATTTCAAAAGCTTTTTAATTCCATAAAAGCAACATGGACTCAACATCAATAAGAAGTTGATGAATTAATTGAACATGTCAATCAAAATACATATGCTTATGCTGATGTGCGTGCTCAAAATCAGGATCTTTTGATGACAATTTCTGAGCTTAAGGATAAGCTTAGGAAAAATGAAAAAGGGAAGCATGTGAACACTAAGTTTGACAAATCTGAGACCTTAGGAAAACTTGTCTGTGTAACACCATTTAACAAAAACCTAGGAAACAAGGCTAAGAACGTGTCAAATACTAAGGTCACAACAGATAGGTTAAAACCAGTCACTTTACATTCTACACCAAAAAGCAAGAAAAGTCAAAAACAGAGTGCGAATGTAATTGCAAGAGGAATGTATCGAATCAAAAAATCAGAGACACAAACACCGGATTCTAAAACTAACATACATGTTTCTAATTCCACAGGTGTAGAAAGTTCTAATAGTGTTAGAAGACCAAAGTCTAAGGGCACTAAATCGAAGAATAAAGTCTTGAAGAACACTAAGAGCTCATCTGCATATGTTCGGAAGATATCATGTAGTGTATCAAATTCTAAGACTGTAAATGTTGTTAATGACGGTTTAGATATTGTTTGTGTTTCTTGCGGAAAAAGATGTGTTATTACTTTCTCTTGAAAAGTGTGTTGCTCGTTATGCTTTGTCTAGGAATTCTAATGTTAAGAGAGCCTTATTCACTACCCCCGTAGCAGCAAAATATAAGAATTTAGGAGCTACTTTTGTAGTTGCGAAATCTAGAGTAAGTGTTGCTAACACCCCAAAAGCAACAAATAAGGTCTTTAGTGCATCATCACTATCTCATGATTCTAGTCAAAGTAAAACACTTAGCAATTACATGAAAAACAAAATAGCAACTAGTTGAAAGTGGCAGAGATGGTTTGAATTCCAACAAAGTTTTAATTATTCACCCAAAAGTAAAATTGCTCAATCACTTCGGAGTGAAACAAAGAGTCGTATCCGTGTTCGTTCTACATCTAACACACCAGTAACCACTCAAAAATGGGTAGCCAAACTGTCCACTCTTCTATCTGCATTTGTTTCATGTGATCCAGGTGATTCAGCTCGTCCTTTGGATTGTAGATAGCGGATGCTCGAAGCATATGACTGACAATCTTCAACTGCTAAGAAATTTCGTTGAGAAATTCATGGGAACAGTCTGCTTCGGGAATGATCATTTTGCTTCAATCACTGGATATGGATATTATGTTTAAGGCAATTTAACGATTTGTCACGTATATTATGTTGAAGGCCTTAGACACAACTAGTTTTCGGTCGGACAATTTTGTCATGGATATTTAGAAGTAGCTTTTCGTTCAAACACGTGTTATGTTTGAAATCTAGAGGGTGATGACTTGCTTATCGATTCTCGTGATTCAAATCTTTACACTATCTTTATTTCCGAGATGGCGACTTCTTCTTCAGTGTACTTAATGTCCAGAGCCACATTAACAAAATCTTGGTTATAGGACCGCAGGCTTTCTCATTTGAATTTTGAAACCATTAATCAACTCAGGTAAAAAGATCTAGTTGATGAGCTTCTGAAATTTAAGTATAACAAAGATCACCTATGTTCAGCTTGTGAACAAGGTAAAAGCAAGAAAGCTTCACTTCCACCAAAATTGGTTCCAAGCACAGAATCCAAACTCGAACTACTTCATATGAATTTGTGTGGGCCAATGAGGGTCGCAAGTATCAATGGCAAGAAATATATTCTTGTGATCGTTGATGATTATTCTCGGTACACCTGGCTATATTTTCTTCGTACCAAAGATGAGGCTCCAGATATGATCATCGATTTCGTTAATCAAGTTCAAAGAAATCTAAAGGCTCAAATTCTGATGATTCAAACTGATAATGGAACTGAATTCAAAAACAAGAAACTACGAGCAATTTATGCAAAGTTAGGCATTGTTCATCAAACTTCAATTGCTCGAACGCCTCAACAAAATGGTGTTGTTGAACGTCGAAATCTTACACTCGTCGAGGCTGCTCGAACAATGCTTATCTTTTATAAAGCTCCAGAATTTCTATGGGCTGAAGCTATTGCTACTGCTTGTTTTACTCAGAATTGCTCTATTGTACACACTCGGTACAATAAGACTCCTTATGAGCTGATTCGCGAATATTAAACCCAATATTCAATACTTTCATGTGTTTGGATCTCTTTGTTATCCAACAAACGATCATGATGATCTTGGGAAAATTAAACCAAAGGCTGACATTGGTATCTTTATTGGTTATTCTGAGTCATCAAGAGGATTTCGTATCTACAACCGCCAAACCAAAAAGATAATGGAAACGATCCATGTCAAGTTTGATGAACTCACATATATGGCTTTTGAATGCAACAATTTAGAACCCAGAATGAACTGCATGAATTTTCAAGATTCATTAGAAGATTCACAATCAATACCTTCAAAATAAGACTTGGATAATTTGTTTGGTCCTCTGTATGAAGAATAATATGCGATGAGTTTACAAGAAGTGTCAGATAATTCTGCTGTAAATACTCTTGATAACGAACACACTTCTTCATCATCATCAATCGTCGTTGAAGAAGATGAAGCTCCTCAAATAGTATCTTCGTCAGCAGAAAAAGTTACCACTGAACCAAACTTTCCAGTCTTAAATGAAAATACCAATGAATTTGTTCAAGAAGACGTTGCAAATTTTGATGGAAATGTGTTCTATAATGCACCTCCAACTCCTGTGTTCCTTCAACATATCAGGATCCATCAAATATGCACGAGGTTCATCAAAAACATCGCTCAAGTGATAGGTGGACTAAGAATCATCAAATTTAACAAGTGATTGGTGATCCCTCAAAAATTATAATGACAAGAAATCGACTTCAAACTGATGCAGGAGTTTGTATGTACGCATTAACTGTAAGTACAATTGAACCGAAAAATATGAAGGAAGCTATGCTTGATGTCAGATGGATTTAATCCAAGCAAGATGAGCTTAACCAGTTCAAACGCCTTGATGTTTGAGAACTTGTCGATTGTCCTATTGGCATAAATGTAATCGCCATTAAATGGATTTAGAAAAACAAGACTGATGCTGAAAACATGGTTATTCGGAATAAGTCTCGTTTAGTGGCCAAAGGATATCATCAAGAGGAGAGAATCAATTTTGAGGAGTCTTTAACACCAGTTGCAAGACTTGAAGCTGTTAGAATTTTTGTGGCATACGCGCTCACAAAAACTTTCCTATTTATCAAATGGATGTCACAACGGCATCTGTGTAGTTAATCTCGGCGATATCTCGGCGAGATCTCGTCGAGATCTCGGATCTAGAAAAAATATCGGTTCTAAATCTTGGTGGTAAATATCAAAACGAAATATCTTGGCGTTATTGGACGAGATTTTTGCTGAGATTTTGATATCGTATCTCGATGAGATAAAGAAAATCTTGTTTTTGGACTTTTTTTCCTTTTTTCTGGCAGCCCACTCTTATTTTGGCAGCCCACTTCTTTTTGGCAGCCAACTTCTTTTTAAAACCTACTTACAACACTTCTTCTTTCTTGATAAGAAGAGCCACCAAAAACCTAAAACCTAATTAAAACCTAATTAGAATAGAACACAGGTCAATTCCCTTCTTTCTTCTTTCTATTTATGAGTTTAATATATATTTATGATTTTAATTTAATTCCGTTTGACACTTTTATGCTATGAGTTTTGTTTAATCTTTTATGATTTTAATATATATTTAATTTTCTAGATAATATAAAAATTGAAATCTCACCTATATCTCACCGCGATAACCGTTATTTTAAATCTCGATCCTTAAACGATATTTGAAATTTGACCGAGATAACTGCATAGAACGACATTTCTGAATGGTCCACTAAAAGAGGAAGTTTTTGTCCGTCAGCCGAATGGATTTGTAGATCCAGACTTTCCAAACCACGTTTATAGTCTTAAGAAAGCTCTGTATGGTCTCAAACAATCCCCGAGAGCCTGGTATGACAAGCTTTCCTCATTCTTAATTGAACACCATTTCACAAAAGGTATTGTCGATCCGACATTGTTTACAAGAAAACACGGGGATGATATTTTATTAGTTCGAATCTATGTCGATGACATAATTTTTGGGTCAACAAAGCAAAAAGAAAGATAATTTTGAAATGTTAATGATTGGTGAAATGAAGTTCTTTCTCAGACTTCAAGTTCATCAATCACCTCGTGGAATCTTTATTTGTCAATCACAGTATACTATGGATCTTCTTAAGAAACATGGGATGGAAAAATGTGATACAATTTGTACACCAATGGCTACAACCAAACTAGATGCAGATTTACAGGGAACCCAAGTTGATCAAACTAAGTATAGTAGTATGATTAGGGGATTGATGTATCTCACTGCTAGTCAACCAGACATTGCCTTTGCGACATTTGTATGTGCGCGTTATCAGGCACACCCAACTGAAAAATACCTCAAAGAGGTTAAAAGGATCTTTCGCTACTTAAGACAAACCATTAACATGGGTCTATAGTACTCGAAGGAATTTGGGTTTGAGCTAATTGCATATTCAGATGCAGACCTTGCAGGGTGTAATAATGATTGCAAAAGTACATCTGGAGGCATTCAATTTTTGGGAGATAAGCTAGTCAGCTGGTCGTCGAAAAAGCAAGATTGTACAGCAATGTCAATTGCGGAAGTTGAGTATGTATCATTATCTGCATGTTGTGCTCAAGTCATATGGATGAGGACACAACTGCTAGATTATGGATTTCGGTACAACAAGATTACAATATACTGTGATTCACAAAGTGCAATTGTCATATCTTGCAATCCGGTACAACATTCACGTACAAAACACATTAACATTCGGTATCACTTTATAAAGTTGTTGATCTTTTTACAAAATCACTTCCAAAGGAAAGGTTTGAGTATTTAGTTCACAGGATTGGTATACGATGTATGACTCCAACTCAGTTGGAACGTCTGGCAAAGTCATCTTCTTGAATGAAAGATCATACATCAAAACAATTTGTAAATATTTTTTAAAAACAAAATACAAAATTCAAAAAATTCAAAAACAAGAAAAATATTTTTTTACTATTTTTCACTATTTTTCAAAAACTAAAAAAATCACATAAAAATTTGAAAAATTCAAAAATACAAAAATATAACTTAAAGATACAAACACATATCTTCTTTGTTTTATCAGTTGCATGATATTGTATTTCTCAAAATGCGGTCTTTAAATGCAAAATAAATGTATCATGAACTGAGGGGAGTAAATCATTCAGAAAATGATCTTTCACTGCTAAAATATGTGGTTTGTAAAACAAATCCATTCACAAACAAAGGATTTCTTTCAAAAACATCAAGTTTGAAAAATTCAAGTGTGTAAAATTGCAAAAAATAACAATCTCTTGAATAAGTTCTTTAATTAGACATTTATTTGAGGCGGAGTTACGAAATTCTTAATTTTCAAACATCTTTTAAAGAATGTTCAAAAATACAAAATTAAGTATCTTTTGATAAAGTTTTTTAATTAGATATTTTATTGAGCGGGAGTTATAAATTTTCAATCAAATCATCATCAGAAAATAAAAATGTGTTCTCAAAAGAAAAATAACTTCTTTTTGAACAAATTTTTCAAAAGAAAGAAATTTCAAAAAGTGAATAATTGTTTGAGGAGGAGTTATAATTTTTTAAGTAAAATAGGAACTTAACTAGCAAAATAATTCAAAAAGGTTTGATGTGGAAAGTGGTCTAACTCCAAGGGGGAGTTATGAAATTTCTTTTGGATCACAAAGATATACGAAAGTAATTACAACGGCTAAAAGTTTTAATGTGCAAAAGAAGAACTTTCGTATGGGTGTTTATTGATTACGAAAGAGACTTGAGGGTCTGAAATGATAAGTTTAAAAGTTAGCTTTCGTAGGGTTAAAATAGCTTACGTAAAGAAAACTTGAGGGTCTGAAATGTCAATTTCAAAAAGTTAGCTTTCATATGGTTAAAAGAGCTTACGTAACAAAACTTAAGGGACTAAAAATGCCAAAAGTGGAAAGTATATTTTGGAAGTATAAACACAACAGTTTCATACGCAACCTTTTTCACTTTCGTAAATTGATAAAAAAAGGGTTTCGTAAATACTCTGAGCTTTCGTAACAAAGAAACACGATCCAAATCGTTTTATTGGTTATCTGTGCTTGCAAAACGTAAGAAAACGTGTCCTATTTGTATTATTTGTGCTTAATTGTTAATATTAATTGAATGAAATAGGTTTCGTTTAGATCTAGGGTTTCGTAAATATGCAAAGTGATTAAAAGGTAATATTGATTGAGGCAAAATGTTAATGTATGCCTTGTGACATGATTAGAATTGATTGATCATTGAAAATATTATTTATGGAATAAATTCATTTGGTTTCGTAACGATGATAGGTTTCGTATCTTTAAAAAATTGCTTTTGGACATAAGCATAAGTTTATATTGTTAATGAGATGATTTATAATCTGAAAACAAGTCAAAAATATTCAGGATATCATTTTTCAATTGATAAATATGTTTACGAAAGTAATTATTTCAAGTTTTGGTTTCGTAAAAGCTTATCAAAAGGGTTTCGTGAACAGTAATGGGCTAAATGAGTTTCGTAAATGATATTTTAGGCTTAATCAATGGGGTTCGTAAGAAACAATGGGCTTTTAAGATTGGGTTCGTACAAGGTTATTAATGGGCCAAAAATTTTAACGGAGACTCAAATGGGCTTAATTGTTAAACAAAATAGCATCTTACGAAAACAAATGATAAATTTTGTTACAGAATCATATTTTATATTGATAAATGGATCAAATGGTGAAGATTGTGTCTGGTTTTGACCGTTTCCTGAGTTTAACATGATGAGGATTGAGCAATCTACTGACCATCCAAATATCGTATATAAGATTAGGTTTTGTATAACAAAAAATTTCAATCAAGTGATCATTGATTTCAAAAATATGAAAAGGAAACATGAAGTGGAAATACAAATGGTGCTTCAACTGTTTGTGATCATAAAGTTTCTCATGTTTTATCAAAAGGAAAAATTCAAAGTTTTGAAAAAGATTGTTTCAAAAATCGTTCAAAAGGTGATTTATGACTATCTATTGTAGATAATTAGGTAAATGGTCTAAGTCATGTCCGGTTTTGGCCGTTTTCTGTAATGAACAGAATGAGGAGTGAGTGGCTTAGTGACCATCCAATTTATGTTTCATTACATTCGTTGTACATTCATTCTTTTCAGACATCTTTAAAAAACTTGTGTCTTGGAAAATTTGTCTCAATTTCTAATCAAAAAGTCGTTTCATTGTGTCAGAAAGTGGTACTCTTTCACTAAATGTTTTTAAGAATATAAATTTATACTCTTGGATTTATTGAAATGGTTGTCACAAACTTGTGTTTTGCCAAATTGGTATTTTCAGAATCAGAGTATATTTTTATTATTCTTAAAAGAGTACCATCTCACAAATGCTTTTTGGTGAGGAAACTCATAATAGAAAGAGAGATAAAATCCATACGCGAAAAAGAAAATCAAAGTATGCTCGAAAAATAAATGCCAGAGCATACAAAATGAGATTAAAAGAAAAAGGCGAATAAAGCGTATGGCATGTGCCTGAAAAAGCAAGAATTGGCACATGAGAAAGAAAATGATCAGAATATGCTCTAAAAGAATTGCCAGAGCATATAAAAACAGACAGAGTGGAAAGTGACAAAAATGTTATATAAATGTGTATTACATAAACTTGATCTCATTTCACTAATCACTTTATTTCATCATACAGTATTCCACATGGCTCAACAAGTAATTCCAGCTGCTCAACTTGTTCCAAGATTTCATATGATCGGGAGATGCAACAATTACATGGTGCTGCAAAGTAGTCCATTTCTCCTGAATTCAAGATTGTTGGGCAAATTCTACTTGATCATCCACTCAGTTATGCTTTAATTACCACTGGTGATGTCCATGTTGTGTACTTACAACAATTATAGAGGACAGTTAGCAAAGTACGTAGTCCTGAAAATCCATTTGTTTATACTCAACAATTTGTTTATACTATGGATATGTTTATACAATCAAGTTTATGATAAATACTAAACAATTTGTTTATACTGTGGATATGTTCTGAGATATTCTTTAGTTGCCAGTGGAAACTCCTGAAAATCTATTTGTCGAACCAGTTAACATTGAGACTATTAAAGTTTTCATGAACAAGGTTGGCTATCAAGGTGTTGTTGATAAAGTGAACGCTTTCTACACGAAGAATCTAGCTCAACCATGGCAAACAATGTTCAAGGTGTTCAATCGCTACTTAACCACAAGAACATCTGGATATGATCAAACCAAGATCAATTCTTCAAATGTTTCATGCCGTGATCAACCGTACAAATGTTGATTATGCTCATAATTGCTGATTTAATGAAGAAATTCCTAGAAATTCCTAAATGGATTGAAGAGGATTATCATTCTATCAAAGATGATATTACATTGGTTAGTGTGTAAACTATTGGGGATGTGCGTGTACGAGGGATGCTGATTCCAGATGCATTTCTCATAGAAGAAATTCGTGCCAATGATGACTTTAAAGAGTATGAGACGGTGTTTATGAAGGTAGATGTTCCAATGAATCAACCACAACTGGTTGTTTCTACCCAAGGAACGCATAGGTCTACACCTAAAGCCCATAGGACACCTACCCTTACTGCTAGTCCTCGGGGGAAGAAGAGGAAGCAGAGTGCAGGAGAATCAAGTTCACCACATAAATCATTAAAGATAACCATTAGACAACAAAAAGTAGTTGAAGGAAACAAAGATGATGATAACTCCGAGAATAGGTTAGAGCCCGGGAGTCATAAGGACAAACCAGAATATGTTGATGATGATAATGACAAAGGTGCAGAGAAGGTAGATGAGGAGGAAGGAGGTGAGATGGGTAGTTTAGAGATTAGGACTGAGGAGACGTAGACAATAATTCCCTGACCACCTAGATCCCCTAGGACAATCTTATCTTCGGATAAGAACATTACTCAGGAATTGACGTAAACTGTACCATTCCCTACCATAACTACATCCAACACTCCACACTCCAAATGACGAATTTCAAGTAAGTATAATCATCTTCCAGGTGCACTTCGCATGATGTGTAGACGTCAAGGGTATATGATCTAGAACATGGAACGAAAGTGTGTAACCACTAAACAGCTTTAGAAGACTCACAATCAAGTTAATCAAGTCCTTCATCTGGGTGTATCACAACTCGCTGAAAAAGCTACAGAGGAATTGATTGAAAATAAGTTGAAGCCATGAATTGCTGCAATGATAATTGAAGATCGTGATACTTTTTGTTTAGACGTACCAGATCTTGTTTCTTAAGAGTTTAATGCACAAGCACCAAAGATTATAGAAGACCTTTTTAAGAATTATGTACAAAGCAATGTTATTCGGTTCATCCTACCACAACCACTTCAACCAAAACAACTTCATCAGTTGATCTTCAACAACAACTATATTTTAAGATGAAAAGAAGTCTTCAAGATCGAGCTAATGATCCAGCATTATGGGAGGTACTGAAACGTAAATTTGAAAAGTCTTTAACCTCTAATACTTCTTGCAGGGATGATGATATTCACTCACATCATGATGACCAAGAGGATGATGCTCCTCCTGAGGGGGAGAAAAGAGTGAAAAGACATAAGGCATCAAAAAGTTCAAAGTCTACAAGGGGTTCTTCGTCTAAGAATTCAGCTAAAGATTCCACAACTTATGTATCCAAGCAACAACAATAACAGGAATGGGATGCATGGGTAGAGGAAACAGTTATTAATGAAGATGAGGTAATTCCGGAAGATGAACACCTGAGCTAACCACAGAAATTTGAGATATTGATAAACGTGTTCCAACTATCTTTGATTATGAAAGAATGAAGGCTGCACTGAATGATTCGTTAAGTAATCAGTTCAAGAATGCAGAAGAATATGCCTATCATTTAGAACAAACAACAAATTCTACGGAGAATCA
>BQNB010060216.1:1537-19037 GCA_026074375.1 Tanacetum coccineum
GTCATGAAATCCTTGAGCTTCTTGAAGTCCTCTCGGTCCTGACGGTGGGACTCCTGAACCGAAGCCAACTGACGCTTAATCTTAATACGAGCCTGTCTCTCATGGTTACGAGTAACTGTCTCAATTGCCTCTATTGTCCTAATCATAACACACAGTGAAGCATTCTCTGCCTCAACAATATCTACCCTAAATCTCAAAGCCGTCAACTCCTCATGTATGGTACCCCTAGCAAATGCTCATGTATTCCCTGTATTGCCTCCCCGTGTAGGGCTAGTGTCGTCACAACGGTCGTTGCAGGAAAAACAACTAAAGCGACGGGTACTAGGTGGATAACATCCACACCGATGTCAATCGTATCTCTGAAATTCCCCTTGGAGGAATCACCAAGGATGGGAATAGTAGGTGCAACCATAACCTGCTTAAGCAAGAGTTTATATAAATCACATTTATATGAAACCATGCAAGATGCGTGCAGTATGGAAGGTAAACGTGATGCAAGATGATGTATGGTAAAATGAATATGCACTCATGGCAGGGATGTAAACATATCATGGCAAAATGGAATGCATCATGGCATAAATGAGTGATGGTAAAATATCATATAAGATAAATTAATGTTTAGATAATGTTTAGGACATACGAGCTTATAGTATTACCTTGCCTTAAGAAATGTTCTAGTATTTATATAATAACTCTTATATAAATAAATGTAAATATACATAAGAGATGTAAGCATATATGTATGTCATGTAAGCACGTAATGTAAACAAGCAAGCAAGTAGTGCGTATGCACACGAAAAAGTTTGATGTGATGCAATGTTTGTGAAAACGGTTATAGTCTAGGTAAAATATGCAACCTAGTTCTCTATAACCTTGGCTCTGAATACCAATCTGTAACACCCCTAAATTGGGTCGCAACGGAATTATGTTCGGGAGCATTACTTCATAATACTATTGCACAAGGTGTGAGAGAACGACCTCTAAATGAGTCATTTGAAAAGTAATGTTTGTAAAACTTATACTCCAATGCACATCAGATACGCCAAACATCTATTTCACCTGAGAAAAACATGCTTAAAAGTGTCAACATAAAGCTGGTGATTTCATAGGTTTTTGTAAGTATAAATATTGGATCAAAGATTTGTAAAGTATGTACGACCATTTCAATCCGTATAATAGTCACAAAAATGTAAGTATAGATGTTGAAATCAAAGATTTGTAAAGTGTGTATGACCATTTCAATCCTTATAATAGTCACAAAAATTGTAAGTATAAATGTTGAAATCAAAGATTTATAAAGTGTGCATGACCATTGTAACACATATAATAGTCACGAAGATGTGATTACGATTACACTAAGTTCTTGATACTGAGGCTCGGACTTGTAATGCATGCCAATCTTTTCAGGCATTGTAAGTGTTTAAGTAAGTTTCGTTCAATGCTCCGACATGATATAACGTTTGTTAGTTTAATTCGTCGAATTAGTGAGAGCTACTCACCCGAACGGGGTTGTTACGCCAAAACAGATCTATTTTATAACACTCGCGCCTACCAATCATAATTAACAGTTCATGCCCCTTAAGCCAATCCGTAATCATTTCAAAAGTAAAGTAATGTACTTGCGTCCAAAAATAAAAACAAGCAATGAGAGATATGTAAATGAGTATGTAAACGAGTTTGTAATGAGTATGTAAACGATTTTCTAATGAGTATGTAAACGAGTTTGTAATGAGTATGTAAACGAGTAAGTAAACAAGTTGTAAACGAACATGTAAACGAGTTTGAATCAATCATGTAAATGAGTTTGTGAATGAGTTATGAAAACAAGTATGTAAACGAGTTTGTAAATGCACATGTATTCTCACCCCAAAAAGTGATAAAGTATATGTAAAACGAGTAAAGCATGAGGCTATAAACCCACCTCTAGTGAAAGTAGCGATTATCGCAATGTCAACAAAGTAATTATCACCAACGATCCGAAATGCAACCTAATTAATTATAGGTCGTATAAGTACCATGTATTTAAAATAAATACAGCAATGTATATTATAAAGTTATATCACCACCTAATAGTTTTTGTTTCATTTATAAGACTGAAACAATATTTAAATTGTACTTGTAAAATAAATGTTCAAGTATTTGTGTTTGTGAAAAATATTATCCTTGTGCAACAATTGATTATTTGTTAATTATAATTGATTTAAGATTTTTAGTATTTATATAATGATATTATATAAATAGTTTAATTGTTTATAAAATAATATTTATAAAGTTAAAACATATATAAATATTAATACTACATTGTTTCTTAAGGTTTTATAGCCCAAACGGACCCGAAAATACTTGTAATTCATGTTTTATACTTTGACAGCTTTATACACTTTTGAATAAAGTGCAGAAAATTATTTATAAAAGTTTACAACTTTTATAATTTCTAATTAAATATCTATACTCTTAAAAAATACGAAAATGTGAAGGTTTAAGTAAAATGTTTTTCCGAACAACTTTGTAGCTTTACACTTTAGCAGAATCAGACCCGAAGGCCCTCAAATACTCAGTTCCAGATTCTTCAGTAAACCCGCAGTTTCACAGCTTTTATAAAAGCTGTGAAATTTATATATATTTTCCGAAATATTTAAAAACTCATAACTTACTCGTTTTAATTCCGTTTTGCATGTTCTTTATATGTACGAAATCATAACGAGATAATCTATCAAAATAAAATAGTCATAGATTATATAAAAATCTATACCAAAACAGTAACATCAAACTGTTTTTATAAAATTATTTTTATAAGTTTTAATTATTGAAATCTTGCATAAATCGTATCTCCTTCGTTATAGCTCTGTTTTTCAAGTTCTTTATATGTACGAAATCCTCATAAACTGTACTAATTGAATTTCAGGTGTAAACATTTTATAAAAATTCGTAGGCCCAAAGACTAAACAAACTGTTTGAATTATTTTTTTATAAACTTTTGACATAATTAAATTATTACAAGTCATTTAATTTAACTAATACCACATCCTTGTATATTTCATGTCCTCTAATTTATGTCTATTAATTTATGTCCAAATAAAATGTCCTAATAATTATTTATGTATAAACTTTATAGATAAACTTTTAACAATTAATTTATCAATTAATTTTATAAATCAATCAACACTTGTGATATATATAATAAAACGTGTTTGTTGATAAAATATAATGCCTAAAAACATTACTAATATTTTTTCACATCTTTACATTTTGATAATCACAAAATATAAACGTTCAACGTAAAATTAAACGTAAACAAGTAATTAGTAGTAAATTCTCATTTCAACAAATACACATAATAAGAGGTAGAAGCCTTATTCCCGATCACTAAGAATGTGAATTCTATCTCTCTGGCAAAAGGAGAAGAAGAGAAGAGTAACGAGAGGAAGGTAACACCCGACAACACTGAAAAACCCACCGAGACAGGAATGAAAATGCCGGTAAAAGAGGTCGAGACAAAGGATGAAGCTGAAAACAGGGCCGAAAATGAATCAATCAAAACACCTGAGAGCGAGGAAGTAGTTGAAGTAACCGGTTCTCAGCTTGTAGCGTATTACCTGAAGCATAGGATAAATGAAAAGCTTATCAAGGGACTAGTTAACAATAACAGATTCAATAACTCTCTTTCAGGAACCCGAGTTAGAAAGAAAAAGAAGAAAGCATATAATGTATTACCCAGGGGGCCTGTTTATGAAAGCGATCTCTAGAAGAACATATAACAAAGGCAGGACATTCGGTGGAAAATTCGATAATTACCTACAGCCACGGAAGGCTTAAGCATGTAAATGCCCTCGTCGGTCAAGGGTCCGATGTAAATGTCATGCCTTACTCCACCTATATGAAACTCACCGATGAGAGACCTGCCGAGACCGACATTAGACTTTCATTAGCTAGCCACTCATATATATATCCCTTAGGAATAGCTGAAGACGTGTTTAGTAGAGGTTGCGTTAAGAAAATGAAAAGAGGTGTTTTATTCTTGGAATGCCCATTCCTTAACACGGCAAATGGCCTCAATTAAGTTTGGACACGGCACCATAACTCTATGGTCAGAAAAAGTAATATAAGTTTATATAGTTAACCTGAACCTCTTTCATGCCGAAAAGGAATCAAGAACGACATAGAACCCATAGCTCCCACTATGACTGTGAGTAGGCTAGTCTTAGAATAGGAAGAAAGGATAAGACTTCATCAAGAAAAGGATATGGAATTTAATCAATGGAGAAGCAAGAATTTTAAGATTGAGTGCCTGCTCTTACAAAAGAAGAAGAAGGAGTGGAAGACGAAGGAGAAGTCACGTAAGAACGTGTGACTTCGAGTCTAGCTACAAGACTCGTTAATAAAGATAAGCGCTTCTTGGGATGCAACCCAATTTACCCTTTCCCGCATATTAGGACTGTCTCGTGTGTTTTAATTCTTTACAGTTTGTTTTATTATGTTTGAACTATCTTATAATCATGCTTTGTTTGTCTTTAACTTCGTCTTAATTTCAACCAAATGTATTTTGCAACAATAAGTGTAGGGGAATTTATCCGGCTTTTGAGCCAAGTTCAAGCATGTTTAATAAATTGTTTAGATTAATTCGTGTCATATGATCGAATTGTGAAATCTCAGGTTTTATGCAACTATTTGTACATGAATTAACTTATGGAATCAAGTGCAAGAAATTTTTCATCAAAAACAAAATTTTCGTTTTCACAGAATGTGGAGACAGCGTCACGATTAACACGCGACGCCGTCACCACGACACCTGTGACGGGGCACACCAACCCCGACGGCGTCAAACGCCCAGGTCCAGAAAACTTAAAATTTTTAATTATTTTTGAAAATAAAACTTGTACAACATTTAAAATATGTAATATTCTTTTATAAACCTGCATAAAACCACGAATCTAACAATTCTCTCATCATATCTTTACTGTTTTATTGAGTCGAACCCTAAATTCACATTGTATATTTGGTAAAAACAACATTTATGATTGGTTTTGTTGTTCTTTGTCTTTGATACAGTTATATTTGATGTGTAGATGCGTGGAAGTTCCTTTGGAAGCTTATTATTAGACGATTCTTGGATGATGATTTAACCAGTTATCGCATGTTTCTTCTCTATTATTGAGCAAACAAGAGGAGTACTAGTTTCTTTTCCTTATTTTCTTTTCCCTTTATCTGTTTTTACGGGTACTTCTAGAGAACATTAGGGACAATGTTCAAAATAAGTGTAGGGGGAAATAAGCCTTAGAAACTATTCTTTCATTTGTCATTTGCTTTGTCCTTAAAATGATGGGTAATATATCGAAACATAACATAAGAAGATGATTTTTACCCAATTTTTTTTACCACACATACTGACGAAAACCGAGTATTAATAACGTCTCATGGATAGGAATTTATATGACTAGCACAAAACCCTTAAAATTCCACCCCCACAATGTGAGGTTCGCCCTTAGATATTATACCTTTAGCTTGTTCGAGTTAAGGAGTGAGCAATCATGTGTGTCTATTCCGTCGTTACGGATGTGTATGCGTGGTTTTGTCGCCTTTTCTAGAACATTGGTATCGGTTACTTTATGATTATGAGAGTGTACCGGTAGTATTTTAAATTCTAGAACTTGTTTTTGTGATGCATTCCGAGACAACATAGTAAGTATTAGGATTTACTTGATAAGAGGCATTAGGATTAACACTTGTTTTAAACATGTAATTGTTTGATGGTACTCGATTCATATTCACATACCCCACAACAAATTGCCAGGCACTTATTTTTAGTGCTGGATACCCCTAGTACAACCCTCCGAGCCTATCCTTTTTCACAGTTCTTGTAATTTTCTGGTTAATCCAGACTATTAATGAAGAGCATTGTCACCCTTAAACCAATCGTTACACCCAAAAAGCCTTAGCCTACCTTATATGTACTCATTTTTAGTACATTATTGTGTTTTATACCCAGCTTAATTATTTAGTACCACGGTTTGCTAAGTCCTTATCCTTATAAATATAGTTTTGGGACGATTGAGATTCATTAGGGGTGGCAATTTGGGTCGGGTTCGGGTTGGCAGGTTGGCGGGTCAAAAAACCTCAACCCGAACCTGACCCATTTAAATAATCGGGTCAGCTATGTCAACCTAACTGATTACCCTAACCCGAACCTGACATGTAACCCATATTATATATTGGTTGTCGGTTAAATAGGTTACACGGGTTGAATTTAGTTAAAGCGGTTTAGGGTTGACTATTTAACTCGTTTTATATACAAAAAGTTGGAAATTACTCGAACTTGTTTACGGGGTTTGAGGGTCGATTCGTTTGACATCTATTTCCCCATATAATAAAATATAAATTAATTTTTTATTTTAGAATAAAAAAACATCTTAAATGGGTTGATGGGTCCGACCACTTAATTTATTCTTCAACCCGACTCTTAAACCTGTATTTATAAAAGGTCAGATGGGTTGACCCAAACCTGACCCAAAAATCTTTTAGATCATCCCGAACCTGTTAATTTTTTGTGTCCGGTTTCAGGCGGGTTTTCGTGGTCAGTTCAGAACTTGCCTCCCTAGGGATTCTTGGGGGGGGGGGATTGTATTTATTTCGCGGAAGAATGCGGATGAAAGTTAAGTCCCAAAAAAAAAGACCACCATATGTTTGTCAAATGATCTCCATGTTATTTTGATCCACCTCAATACGGGTCATTAGTTAGATTGTAAATATCGAGCATGTAAAAGCTCAAGTGTAGGGGTACGTATTATAAACCCCATGTGATGTATTATGTTATTCAAAAAAATGAGAAAAGAAAAAGAAAGAGATTGATGTAGAGTTGTGTAGAGTTTGTATATCTTCGTTTGAGTCTTGGCTTAGCAACCAAACCAGCGTGTATTTGCGTAAATAATTGTAACCATTTCACTCTCCAAATTCACCCAAAGACACTATAGTATCCCATCCGTTTCGTTTCTCCTTTTACGTTTCTTTACCACCTACACCCCTAACCCTTTAAAAGACCTCTTAGTAGTAATGGTAACTGGTTGCACCTAGCGGTGGAGGTTTGATCCCGTTACCAAGCCTTGGTCTATTTATATGCTATGACAGGTAATGAGTGTTGATTTTCTGTTTCCCCCATATGTTATAAATTATTATACAACCGAGTGAAAGAAAGAATCCCAAACACTTATGTGAGATGCTAGTGTATAATTTACGTGCTTTTAATTACGATGTCTAGAAGGTTGTGTTGTGGAATATTTTTAAAGAGTAGGTAAAATGACCCCTCATATTGTTATTGTCTAGATAGAAACCTTTTTTCTTGAAGCACCAAGCATATCCCATATTGTAGGGGTATTGATGAGGTGTTTTTTTATAATCTTTTTTGGGTCGTTAACCTCCAAAATCGGTGTGTTTATGCCCAAAATTAGGTACATAATCGTTCATTTTCAGGTATTTCTCATTTGGAAGACATTTGGAAGATTTACACGTGACTTAGGCTCATTTGAAGAAGAAATGAACAAGATTACGGACCAACACCAAGACTCTTGAAGATTTGTGCTCACAGAGCCTGGAGACGGCGTCACAAGCTATACACGACGCCGTCACAACCCATAAAGTGACGGCGTCACAACATTTCGAGATGGCGTCATCCCGCACGATACAAGCAGATCTAAGAAGATTCTACTTACGGACGTGTCACGGACTAAAACGCGGACGCTCCCCCCCCCCCCCCCTTTATCTCTCTGTCGCGTCGTTTTTTATTATATATACAAACCCGAATTTAGGGTTTTGTGTGTGTAACTTTAGAATAAAAGGGTAGAACCTAGTTCATTAGCAGGAGACGATTTTAGGGCCTAAAAAACCCTATTGTACTTCTTCCAATTCATGTTTTAATCAAGTAAGGTTTACTTAATCATTCAATATGTCTATGTGTTGTGTGATTATTTATTGTTCTTGCTTAATCTTTAACATGCTTGGCTAAACCTCTTATTGTGTTTATTTATGATTGTATGAAACCTAGAATGTAGATCTTAGTGATGTTGCTTCTTGTGATGGATGTGCATGTTAGGTCTTAGAAAACCAGCTTTTGTCTGTATCGTTGTTGATATGTCTAGGAAAACATGATTGTGTAGAAAGGATACCATCGGGTAACAGTCTTCATACTACCTGCCCTAAATATGGTTGATCCACTCTTATTATTTTTCACTATGTTCTTAGTGTACTATTAGGGGCCTTGTTAATAATCTTACTACTACCTTACAGGGTGTGTTGCTCTAACGGGATACATAAGTAGACGGCGGGTTGTGTAATTCATTCATGATTAGAAATAGTTACATAGTCATCCAACGTTGTGACAAAGGCAAAACACTAGGAGAAGCAATTAGGGAGTATTTCATGATTAAAATAACACATTCTTTTCATCTTATGTTATCACTAAGTTGCGTAGTTGTTATTTAGTTTAAATAGTAAAACCAAACCTTACCTATACAATTATAATGTTTGTACTGCTTTCCATAAAATCATAAAATACAAGAATTATCTTCCCTAACCCTTAGATTTTGTAGAACGTGATCAAGCCTTACCTATCTATTACTCGAGTGAACGATAAACAACCCCGAGTCTTACTTATACTACACTACAATGATTAGGTGCACTGCTAGGGAGTAGTAAATATTCTCGTGTAGAGGTCTATGACAACCGCACTACATGTATATATGTATGTCATGTAAGAACGTAATGTAAGCAAGTAAGCAAGTAGTGTGTATGCTTATGAAAAAGTTTGATGTGATGCAATGTTTGTGATAGCGGTTATAGTCTAGGTTAAATATGCACCCTAGTTCTCTATAACCTTGGCTCTAAATACCAATCTGTAACACCCCCAAATTGGGTCGCAGCAGAATAATGTTCCGGGAGCGTTACTTCATAATACCATTGCACAAGATGTGAGAGAACGACCTCTAGTTGAGCCGTTTAAAGTAATCTTTGTAAAAAATTTGAAACTCCAATGAAATCAGATACGCCACAAGCATCTATTTCACCTAAGATAACATTGCTGTAAAGTGTCAACATAAAGTTGGTGAGTTCATAGGTTTTTGTAAGTATAAATTTTGGATCAAAGATTTGTAAAGTATGTATGACCATTTCAATCCTTATAATAGTCACAAAAATGTAAGTATAAATGTTGAAATCAAATATTTGTAAAGTGTGTATAACCATTTCAATCCTTATAATAGTCACAAAAATTATAAGTATAAATGTTGAAATCAAAGATTTATAAAGTGTGTGTGACCATTGTAACACATACAATAGTCACGAAGATGTGATTACGATTACAATAAGTTCATGATACTGAGGCTCGGACTTGTAATGTATGCCAATCTTTTCAGGCGCTGTAAGTGTTCAACTAAGTGTCGTTTAATGCTCCGACATGATATAACGTTCGTTAGTTCAACCCGTCAAACTAGTGAGAGCTACTCACCCGAACGGGGTTGTCACGCCCAAATAGATCTATTTTATAACACTCGCGCCTACCAATCGTAATTAACAGTTCATGCCCCTTAAGCTAATCCATAATCATTTGTGTGAAAGTAAAGTTGTTGTGTCCATATGTGAAAACAAGTAATGTATCCCACTGCGAGATATGGAAATGAGTATGTAAACGAGTTTGTAATCAATCATGTAAATGAGTTTGTAAACGAACATGTAAACGAGTTTGTAATGAGTATGTAAACTAGTTATGAAATCAAGTATGTAACAATTTGTAAATTCGTATGTATTCTCACCCCAAAAAGTGTTAAAGTATATGTAAAACGAGTAAAACGTGGGGCTATAAACTCACCTCTAGTGAAAGTAGTGATTATCGCAAAGTTAACAAAGTAATCGTCATAAACGATCCGGAATGCAACCTAATTAATTATAGGCCGTATAAGTATAATGTGCTTAAAATAAATACAACAATGTATATTATAAAGTTATATCACCACCTAATAGTTTTTGTTTAATTTACAAAAGTTGAAACAAAGTTTTAAGTCACGCTTGATATTTAATGTCCAAGTATATGTGATGTTCGTCATTATACGTATCAAACAAATAACCCTCAAATATATATATATATATATATATATATATATATATATATATATAATATATTCTTTCATACATATTTTAAGCAAAGTATCATTCAAATTATTAATTAGAAAGAATATTAAAGTAATCAACACGGGTATCGTTCTCCTCGGTGAGAGGTGAATGGAAATTCACGTTAATGTCGCAAATCGAGCTTGATTATCATTATAAGATTTGTATTTGGTTTCTAAATCTAATAACGCCAAGGGAAAAGCAAATAAAGGCACGCTAAACTAAAAATTAAAGCAATTTAAAAACCTAATGGACATTAAACGAATTAAAAAAATACTTTATTAAAATTAAAAATGCAAATTGGTTATCTAAAAATGACAAATAAAGCTCTAAAAAATCTCAAAATGTAAATTTTTAACTTTAAAAAAATGCTTAAATATAATTTATAAACAGAAAGAAAAAAAAAATTTTTTTGAATTTTAATCATTATTTAAAAACTATTTTTTAAACTAAATAATACTAAATGAAATTACAATTTTAAAACTTTTTAATAACAATTTTTTAAGAAACAATATATAGCTTCTTAAGTAAAAAGGAAGATTACACAGAAAAACAGCTCAAAAAAAAGCATTAAAGGATAAAAGATGTGGAAAATAAAATAAGTGATTAAGCAATGGACACTAGTATAAGATTTAAATTAAACAAGAAATTATGGAAAAACTCCCAAAGGCGCGCTGGTAAAGAGTGTGTGTTGAGAATGGGAGGTCATAGGTTCGAGTCCTGTGACCTACCTTTTTGGAAAACATTTTCTTTTTGAAAAAGCTAAAGATTAAGCAAAAATAAGAAACTTTAATAAAGGGACTTTATGTTGAAACTTATTAATAAGCTAGGAAAAATCATTTGAAAATGACAGATTGGCTTTTAAGCTTATATGACATTTAGCTTAAACTGTTTGGACATTTTAGACTAATAAGGCAATAAGAAACTAAATAAGTAAAATAGATCTTAACCTAGACCTAATAAGCACTAATGAATAAAAATAAGCAAATCAAATAAGCTTAAAACATCAGAAAGCAATGAAATAGTTAACTTGAAAATGACTCTTTAAATGACTTGAACACAAATTTTAAACTAAATTTTAGGACAAAATAAAGCCACTAGAAAAAGTCTAGAATGAAAACCAGATCAGACTTGAGACCCAAATAACAAGAATAAGCTGGAAATAAGCAAATAAGCCTAAGAAATAAGCTAGAAAAATAAAGTGAAAATGACAGCTTTACTACTTTGTTTTTGGATTTTTTTCATAGAATTAAAATGCTGACTGCATCCCAAGCTTAAGACTCAAGAACCTAATAAAAGCTTAAAACAAATTAAGCTCATACTACAATAAGCTAAAAACAATCAAAATTAACCAAAGAAAAATTAGAATGAACCCTTAATTTAACTGCAAAATAAGGTACTATAGTCTAAACTGATTTTGACCAACACACGTATAAGTCATTTTCAAAGACTCAAGACTCAAAATAGATGAAGAATTATGCTAAGGAAGCTAGATTTGAATCAATATCCCATAACTAAAACATATACATTTAAGAATTAGCATATAGCTTATTTGAAATCCTTTGGTCTAACAGACTTAAGGTTTTGATAAAACACTCTTCAAAACATAATTCTACCTAATCTAAGCTTATTAAAACTTGTATTTAGACTAAATTAAAGCTAATTAAAACTAATTTGAAAACTAAAAGCAGCCTAACTTGATTTTGCTAAGCTAAAAATGCTTAACCCAAACACTTCTTTAAAATCTAAAATTCCATTTTAAGCTTAAATAAACCTAAATAAGCCTCAATTTGAACAAATAGATTATCAACTAAAGCTAATGAAGACAAATAAGCAAAGAAACTTAGGTCAAATAAGCACTGAAATAAGCTGAACTAATCAAGCAGCATTAACTGCTATGAGAGCAGCACTAACTAAAAACAAAAAAAAAAAAAAAAAAAAAAAAAAAAAAAAAAAAAAAAAAAAAAACAAAAAAAAAAAGCCCATTCAAATTAAATCTAATGCTACAAACTAGATTTTTAAGACATAATAAGCTAACATGAAGACAGATTAAGCAAAATTAAGCAAAATTAAGCAAATATAAGCACTAAATAAGCAGACTAGAAAGCTGAATGAGGTAATAAAGCTGGAAAGAGTAAAGTAACTGTACCTTGATCCCAGCTCAAACAGGGATCAAAATTGCTCTTAAGAGCTTATTCTACAAGCTCCGGCTTATTGTAAACAAGCTGGTAAATCACCATAAGCCCATCCAAATCTGGCTTATCATCCTAAATAGCTTATTATGACCTTTTTTTTAGGTAAATTGAGATATGAGCTTATTAAGTTAAGCTTAAAACAAGCTTAGCTTAATAAGAGAAAGCTTAGAAGGTAATGAGCTTATTTGAGCTTATTAAAGTAAATTCAAAACACATTAAGACTAATTGCTTATTAGTAAAAACAGAAGTAAAAACACAATTATAAATGAAACTGAATTTTATTAATTACTGTGTAATAGAGTACAAGCTTAAAAGGAAAAATTACATTAATTAAAGACAATAAGTAGAAAATAAGCTAAAAAATTCATTATAAGCTAGACTACACTACTATACGCTAGATGATTATCTATGTGTGATTTGCCTTCTATTTATAAGGAGGGAATGAAGCTTCTAGGCCTTTGAGATGCTCCCCAATCCATCAATCCTAGCCCTTGATTCATAACAACCTTCCATCCGTCCCTTGGATCATGACAGTCCAATCTACCAAATCAGATTTCTTGGGATTGCCAAACGTGGCAAAGTGGTGTCAGATGTGTAGGGGTTCTAGAAGGACTTTGAGCGGTGTGAGAGTTGGGTGAGGTCTACCCTGGAATAAATCGTTGTCTGAGTGTAAGTGGGAGGGAAAATTAAGGAGATAAACAGTAAATTGAACTTTGTTATAATTTGTGTTTGGACAGTTTGGGCTTGGTTTTGGGCTTTTAGGATTTATAGATTGGATAAATGGATTAAGGGTTTTAAGGTTTTAAGGATTTTATAGATACAATGTTAATGGGCTGACCCGACCCAATAATATAGGTTCGGGTTGACCCATTAAGGACGTATACGCCTTCGGCTTTGATTTCTCACGCTCTTTCCATTCCCGTGCTTGGTTTTGCTTTATTTTTGTCCATTTATTGAATATCCGTTACCTGCAAGACACAATTAAAAAACACATATACAATGTATTTTTATGTATTTATCGTTCATTATTGGTTTTTTTAGCTTAATAATAAGAACTAAACGATATGTGTTTAAGCACATATCAAAATCCCCCATACTACGCTAATGTTATGTCCTCACGCAATGTCGTAAATACATACTTAAAAAACCAAAAATTTTCAACCCTTTGAATAATTACTTAGAATTAGTAGCTAAGTGTTCATTTAAGGGGATTAAGAAATCACTAGTTTTGAAAAGCCCCCCGTTTTACCTTTTATGCCATTATTATCTATCATTCATACATAACATTGCTTTAAGGATCAACGAACCAAGAACACGATACGGCTGCTAACCCCTCTCCTCCTCGAGCTGACCACTCACGCCTTTTCTACCGCCCATTAAGCTTAAAAAACGAAATTATTGTTAAAATACAAGTTAAGATGTAACACACCACAAAAAAATAATACTCATAAATGTAATTGTGTATGCATAGCTACTTTCCGCTCCACCTTATTCCTATGTCTCTAAGGACTTTATTATTATTCTTAGTGACGAATAAATTAAATCTTTTACATATAAAGTTAACACGGTTTAGACCCATAATTATGTTTTTGATATCCTTTCCTAAAGAGACGACATGGTGAGAATAGGACACATAAAGGTTCTAAATTTCACATTGAGTAGGGGTTATCCATTTGATTTCAATCCGAAAAACAACTCTACTACGAGTCCGAGAGGTGACTTTTATTTAGATAACACCGGAGTCAAAATTTGGGCTTTTTATTATTATTTTAGCCAACATTATTAAACCGGTCCTTTAAACATCATGCCGCATCGGTTTGAGAGCCGTCATGGTCCAGGAGTTCTTATTTCGACCTCGGTGATTCCTTGACCTTTAGAAGGCTGCAACATTCGCAAAAGAACCGACCAGATGCAACAAAATTTTATAAGTCTCGGATTATTATTTCATTACTAGGGCTTTCTTTTGAAGACTGACACATCGGATGCGTACCGACCAGAGTACAGTAAACCTTTATCTGCCCACAGTTATTATTTTTTATATTACCTCCATCTTAAACGATGTACACATCGGTATGCGAGCGACCATGATCCAAAAGTTTATTTTCGGCTAGGGTTTTATTTATTTATTATTGTTTATAGACCAAATTTCAAGTCTTGTGGTCATTTAACTACCTAGACAACGGTAACGAGCCGTCTAGGATCGTTGACTATTCCCACCAACTCTGACAAAACCTCAATATGTACCTTACATTCACCAGAAGGAATATCTACGAAGGGATTTAAACTAAGAATCGCAAAAACCTAAGTAACTTTATTTATTCAACAATTATATAATGTTTATTAAGATGTTGGAGCACATGCACAATTAACCTCTATGTGCTCTAAAGAGTTCCACTATTCATGTTTGAGCATCTAACTTATTAAAACTTATCATTTTTGTTCTTCGCAATTTAAAATCTTTAATATAAGATCCGCGGAATGTTAGTCTAATAAAAACAGCTTTGAGCATATTTAAAGTCTATCATGGAAACTTGCAAACTCTTGGCTTTTTCAAGCTAGAATTCGCGTTTTAAAGCTTCTTGTATAAAAGACTAGCAAAAGCTTAGATTTATATAAGTTAAGGGGCAACCTAGAGTGCAACATGCTCGATCAAGTCAAAATTTATTCAAAAATTCGTGTCAAAACACTTATTCTATTTTTGAAAATTTTTTAATTTTGGCATAAAATCACATATTTTTACTATTTTTGGTGGAAAAAACGGGGTTACGTGAAGACAAAGAAAATGCAAGTAAGATCAAATCGAAAGATCCCCCCATATATCTAGAAACTAACCAATTGTCTCAATGTGAGTCTATCACCCCCATACTAATTTGAAGGCATAATCCAAATATTAAGGGGTCTCTACGTAAATCTAAAGCCATTTATTAATTATGCTTAATAGATAAACTTAATCAATAAAGACTCTAGGATATAGGACTTCCATATATAAATCATGCGAGGATTGAAGATACGAGTGAACGATGGGACAAAACACGATGCTCGGACGAGTCTTCATAATTGGGCATTCCTGGACCTAATCACCAAACCACGAAAACACGCGAAAGAAGAGGCGAGCCTCCTCACGTCACACTTATTAATAAATATTATATTAATATACTACTACTAAGGATAAGCATGGGTTGCCACCCACGAAGCGCTTGTTTTTGTGCGAGTCTCTAGCTTGACTCTCCCCATATCATCATGATATTAGGGACGAAACACGTGGAAGAGCAAACTTCCATTGGACATAATATGCCCCGGTTTCTAAGAAGAAAAATGAAAAGCGGAGATGCGGGGGTCAAAAATGAATCCTCACTCCCGGAGGAGAGAGGAAGAGAAGAATCCACCGGATAGGTGAAATAAGGAAGAAAAATTCAGATAACATATGTAAGGGAAAGATAATGGCGATCCTCAAAGGGTAAGCTCACATATGTTGGAGAAAAAATTTTCTCATGAATCCCGGGGTCGAAAATTTTGTCCTCGGTCATCAAATCATCAATTGGAGCATCATACAAAATCTTCTTCCATTCATTTTCTTTAGACTCTAAATCAAATAAATCGTCATTCTCTTCGAGAGGCGGTTCATCGGTGAACCCCTCGAGAATGGAAGCAACGCTTATCTTAGGAGTAGACGGATCACGGTGAAGTAGAAGCTCAATCCCATCAACGTCGCCACCTGGGTCGAAACACTCATCCTCATTAGCATCGGAAAGAGTGTGGACAAGCAAAGCTGACTAATCAAGGTTAGAAACATAAGAGTCCTTACTCTCGCTGTTCTCTAACACCTTATTAAAAAGAGGATTTACGTCACTAGAGATGTACTCGTCATCAAATTCAAAAATAGGGTTAGAATAAATTTTAACATTATCTTCTGGAACGTCCTCATCGGATAGTGACTCGTCATCACTAGAGGTAAAATCATCATTTGAGTCGAATAGAGGGTTAGTGAAAGTCACGGTATTTTTCATCAGAAACGTTTTTTGGGAGAGAAATCATTACACGTTGGTAATTCACACTCACTATCCTAGAATGTATCCTCAGACTCACTAGGGATTGGAACATTGTTCTCACACTAGATTTTATGAATTCGTCCGATTTCTTTTCAGGATTAGTGCCTAAGATCCTCATCCCCTATGATGAGAGAGTCCTCGGGTTCCAAAGTCGGTAAAACAGGTTTGATTATAATAGGACGGAGGTATTTGAGAAACAATTTCATTCAAAGGAATAGTACTCTCCTCGTAATCATCGTCATCATAAAAATAATTGAAACGTCGCGAAGGCTCGATAGTATAAGTACTAAGATTAGCCGCCTGCTCTTAAGGGTGACTAGTGGTCAAAATCACTAGTCATCCTTATAAGTCCTTACTAACTTCATAGGTACATATACTAGCTAATTAAGTCTTATTTTTCTTTGTTACTAAATAGTTGAGAACATCCCATGAATTTGTGGAATTGTGTTTCACTAGATATTTACTTGGTAAAAATGGAAGTTTACTTGCAATATTGTGGTAAAAGAAAAAGAAAGTATCACTTTTGTATTTATAAGATGTAAGTAAATGTAATGTGTAATACTTGAGACTTTATAAATCTTGGCTTATTTCTTGTATATGGGGTGTCCCATTTAGAAACCATGGGTAACGTTTATAAACTTCTTGATCATTGGAAATAATAATAGGCATTTGTTGAAGCGTAGATTAATTGTGGTGGTTCCGGGTATGCCTAAACGAAATTTTATCGCGAAACGTACACAATTTACGTAACCAATAAAATAAAATTAACAATGTTAATAATTATCCTCAAAATAATTACTTAACACTTGCTTGATGTAAACATTTAATTGTTTGATGCCCGTTTACATTGAATGATCATTTTTAGCTTACACGATTTAACTTAACGTTTACGATTTAAAAGCAAACGCGTACAATACTAAAAATACATAGTGAATTTATTGACGTCGTAAATGACCCTAAAACACGGGGTGTTATATAGAGGGTGGGTAAAAATGTTTGGAAGATCATTGAAAGAGTTAGGAGCATCAATGGATGAATTTTCATCTCTTGAAGGGCAAATCCAACAAGATCCTTCTCTAAGAGCATATCCACACCACTTGCAAG
>BQNB010060216.1:24037-37015 GCA_026074375.1 Tanacetum coccineum
CGTCGAATCGAGCAAACTCAGCAACATGAGATGAAACAAATCCATTCGAGCGAACACATAAAGCAAGTCATACAAGCAACAAAACCCCACAAGCAACGAAACCACCACCCCGCGCAATTTGATGACTCGATATAGTTTTTTTTTTTGGAAACAGTAAATATTTTTTTTTTTTGAAAAGCTCTTTTTTTCGAAAAAGGTTTTTTTTGGAAAAGTTTTTTTTAAAAAGTTTTTTTAAAAAAGGTATGGTCGTCAACGCAGGCTTGTTTTTATCAAGCCCGGACGGCGCATTGCGAGGCAAGCACCGGACTTGAGGGCGAATTCTGCCTTCGGCCGTCAAGCATGTGAAACACAATTCAATCGGGTAATTTGCGACGCGCTGCCAGGAACTTCATTACATTTCCTTCGAAGACCACCCCTCCTATATAGACTTATTGAGAATAAAACTTAAGTGACAGGAACAGACTCTAAAATGTTTGAAGAGTCATATTTTTTTACAAGTCGCTACGTCGTGGCAGGAACCGTGGGGCAGGTTTACGTCGTGCCGAGAAATCTTAGTCAAGTCGCTTCGAATGTTTTGCGAGGAAATGGTCGGGGCGGGGCAGGTTTACGTTCGTAGCAGAGGGTAAGTTGGTCAAGATCGCTTTACGACGTGAGAGGAAACCGTCGGTGCTTGTTTACGACGGTGCGAGGGAAACTTGGTTGGTCTCGACGGGCCTTAGGAACGATGAAGAACCTCGGATACAGATAGAACTACACACCCCGTCGGGCAACACTAGTGAGCGACAGTGACCATGTTTACCCTATATATATACTTATTGAGAAACACTTAAGTGACAGGTAACAGGACACTAAAATTTTTGTGAGGAGTCATACTTTTTTTCCAAGTCGCTACGGACGTGCGAGGGGAAACCGTCGGGGGCAGGGTGTACGTCGTCGCGAGGAAACTTGGGTCAACGTCGCTACGACGTGAGGAAAAACGTGGGGCAGGTTTACGTCGTGCGAGGAAGTTAGTCAAGTCGCTACGACGTGCGAGGGAAGCCAGGCGGGGAGGGGTTTTACGACGTGCGAGTAACCTTGCGTCAAGTCGCTACGAACGTGCGAGGGAACCGTCGGGGCCAGGTTTACGTCGTGCGAGAAAACTTGGTCAGGTGGTCTACGACGTGCGGAGAAACCGTCGGGGCTGGTTTACGTCGTTGCGAGGATAATTTAGTCAAGTAGCTACGCGCTGCAGAGTAGGAAACCGTTCGGGGAGGTTTAAGTCCGTGCGAGGAACCTTGGTCAAGTAGCCTACGGAGTGCGAGCGACGAAAACCGTTCGGGGCAGGTTTACGTCGTGCGAGGAAAGTTAGTCAAGTCGCTTCGTCGTCCGCGAGGAACCGTCGGGGCAGGTTTACGACTGTTGCGAGTAAACCTTGGTCAAAGTCGCTACGACGTGCGAGGAAACCGTAGGGGCAGGTTTTACGTCGTTGCGAGGAAACTTGGTCAAGATCGCTACGAGTGGGCGAGGAAAACAGTCGGGGGCAGGTTTACTGTCGTGCGAGGGGGGAATGTTAGTCAAGTCGCTACGTCGTAGCGAAGGAACGTCGGGGCAGGTTTACGTCGTGCGAGGGAAACTTGGTCAAAGTAGCTACGTCGTGCCGTGAAACAGTCGGGGCTGGTTTAGTCGTGCGAGGAAACTTTGGTCAAGTCGCTTAAGACGTATGCGAGGAAATCGTCGGGGGAAGGTTATACGTCGTGCGAGGAAACCTTGGTCGGTCTGGTCATTCGACGGGGCGAGGTGGGGAACCTTGATCGGTTCGATCTCGCTTCTTAGGATCCTAGCCGCTTTGAGTCTACGGAAGGGCTAGGATCACGATGAGGGAACTCGAATAGATTGCCAACCTTACCCTTGTCGGGCACCATGGTCGAGCGATGACATGGAGACCATGGTACCCCTCTATATATACTTATTGAGAAAAAAACTTAATAAGTGACGGAACAGGACATTAAATTTTTGAGGAGTCATACTATTTTGTTATTTTTCAACGTAACTCATTCGTTTGACGTTCGGGGATAGAGCACGTATTGTGTTGTGCGGCCTTCTCGCATAAGATGGAAATGGGGGTCTTGAATTTAAAAAAAATGCAGTTTTTTGGGTTTCTTAGAGTGGGTCTCGTTTGCAACGCGGCGTCACGTGACGATCGGAGTCGGGAGTCGACGAACCGTGGCCGGATTGGCACATGATTTTGTTACCACAATCAAACTTTATTAACGAGAGAGAGAGAGATAGATTCATAATATATAGATAACACTCTATACGCACACATCGAGCTGTTCCCTTATATTTCAGAGAATAGAGATAATATATAGAGAGATTCTTTGTATATATAGATACTTATCCCATTTCAATTAACCCACCCATATAACCACAACATCAGATATCTAAAGAGTGTGAAGTGAGTAGAGAGCTACTTATATGTATGAGGACCATTGATCCTGTCTATAATGATCCGCTTTTCAGTATAACTAATAACCACTTTATCATGTATGTGTAGCTCTCGCGTGTTCTTAGAGGAATTTATTGAGCTCAGTTGTGTCGCTCTGGCTCTCAGGGTTGGCCAGTGCCGCATCGCATGTATATTTACTTATTAGATGAGAATGCGGGACATTGCCTTGACTTTGAGGAATGACGTATTCGCTGTACAAGTGTCCTATTTAGCAGATTCGTAATGCTGGGATTAGCGGGAAGCGTGAACTGTCATATTGTGTTGCGCAGACGATATACTTAGTGACTAATAGATCGCACAAAGCTCTCTAGGTTGGTTAGCTCTGACATGAGAGACGTACCTATTATCATCCGGCCTTATGTAGACTTTCAGTAAACTAGCTATCTTAGAGTTGAGAAATGCGGTTTGGCTGCGCTATAAACTTGTAGAATAGGTCGTATTAAGAGTTTTAACATCGGATGTGCCATCGGCATCTTGAGACGATGTTTAATTAGACTTAGTGTTACTCTCTATACTATGAGATTAGTATTATATGTCTCGTCTTGAATTACCTATTTATTTAGTGTAGTGTTCGAAATATCATGTGATTCGTGCGTTTTTGTGTGTTTCTCAAAATCGAAATTAGAGCCAATCAGACTCGGCTACTAGAGTCGGTGAGTTGATCTGGCGTCAGATAGATAAGTTGTCTGTTAGAGAATTGAAACTTGCAAATAAGACTAAAGAATCTCTAGAAAGTAGATAGGTTGCTTGCAAACTATAAGCCGGTGACGCTATTAATTGACGCATACAATACTACAGCACTACATGCCACCTTCAAGCAGCCATGTGAGAGACTCGCCTGCAGTGTGACTGTGCGTTATTAAATTGTGTGCATGAGAGTAGTACTCAGAAAGTCTCCCGGTCTTTATGGTTTGTGTGACCGTAAGTGGCCCCCCCATCCTTGATAAAGGGGGAAAACATACCTCGGGGATTCTCGCTGCTTAGTGTAATTGCCTCACTCCCTCACTTATGTTTTTATACCTGTTTAATATACTCGCGCAACTTGCTTATTGCTTCGAGCATGGTATTAGACCTTTTAGAAAACATAACAGTATTCTCCTTACATTGCTAGGAGGCTGAAGTAGAGTGGTGAGTCTGTTGTGGATCTCTAGACTTACAGTGTGTGAGAAAGACTACTCGGCGTGCACTGGTAGAACTATCGCTCACAGGTTGTGTATGATTAATGTCTGTCTATCTAAGAGATGTTTGTATTCGTTGACCATGTGGTGTTGATTGGCGCCTTCTTACGATGCCTCTCCTCGCGCCGACTCATACTCAGATAGATCAGTAAGGATAGACACTACCGACTAGAGCTTAGACAAATGTAGTTTCATCTTAATCCTACACTGGCAGTTAGATCTTGATATAATGAACTCTCAAATTGTGTGTAGCGCTAGATTGAGCGACATAGTCATTTCGCTCTCTTAGGTATAAACTGATAAACTCGATCGGCTTGCGGAACTTCTCACGATAAGTAGTAGCAAGCCGTCACTTACCCCAAATACCCTTACCTAATTTACATTGCGTTTGTTTTCTTGCCATGCACTTGCAACAGGTTCTTTGGCTCATCCAATAGAGAGAGAGTATGAACAAATTTACTCAGACGACGCTTGGTCAAATGCTCGTCAAGGACGGTGACTGTAGATAGACTATAAAAGTTCTACTCTGTAGGAAATATCGTGCTAAGGTGAAGAAAAATAGAGAAACTACACCATCATATCGTAGTAGAGAGATATGTGTTTGGAGCAAAGGGGTAGGGTAGCAAGAGGAGGGGACTTTAATGGGGTAGATGGCACGATGGCAGAAGAGAGTGTTGAAGCGGCTGAATCTCAGTGGATCGTGGCAGCAAGGCACTCTGCCACTTACAATACCCCGGTTCGCGTTATTTAAGTCGTCTGCTAAGGATTCTACCCGCACTTGATGGAATTTTACTTCATGGGCTGTGTCAATTCAGATCTAGATCTAAATTCTGTTCGCGCTAGAGTTAGTGCGCCAACGAACTGTTGTGCGTGTTGGGTGGTTCGATGTGGCCACCTACTGCTGGATAGTCGAGCAAATGGCGTGACTGGGCGCAAAATTGGGATTTTTGGAAAATAAACTTTTTTGAAAAACGGGGGGGGAGGCCGGAAACATTGCGGTTTTTTTTTCCACATTCCGCCAAAAAAAGGGGAAAAAAAGCCTCCCCCCCACCACGAAGGGCAAGGGGAGTCACCAGTATTTTCACTCTGAGTGTTGGGGTTTTTTGAAGAGAAAACCCCAAAAAAAAAAACAAAGTCACCGGAGGGGGGAAAGAAGGAGGAGGCAAAGGAAGAAGTAAAGGGGGGAAAAAAGGCAAGCCTTCTGAATTAAAGCATTCAAAAAACAATTTGCGTTTACCAAAACTACCTCAACTACCGAGGCGGGTCCAAACACGCGGTCATTAGAACGAACATAACCAATGGGAATTACTGATTCCATGTCGGTTGAAGTTCTTTGAAGAGCTTAATTTTCTTTATCAGTCAGTTCATCCCCTATCACAGCCTTTCTAAGCAGTCCAGTAGCAGCACCCACATCTATGGCTAGAAGTTTAGTACCCTGCAAAACAGCGTGTTTACAGACCCTATAACGTCATTTTTATGAGAGAATAAAATTGAAAATGATGTATCATTAACCCGTCTTTTTCCAAAAGCGTTTTGTTATATTACCCTTTTTGGCCCGTTATACAACTCGTCTTGCCCGTTTTCCCATGCTAAATTCAAGGGAGGTCCCATTAAGTAAAGAATAATATCGAAGAAGCAAACACTTATAAAAGATTCTAATGTAAACTGGGTTCGAAACCAAATCAACGATTCAATCCCTCGTATTATATAGCATCTTAATATCAAAAATCATCGTTTCAAGACCAATCATGACCACCATACAACAACAAGTAAAGGTCTTAAGGACTAAAGTAATAGTATGCAATTTAAGTTATACCGTGTTAAGGTTTTTGAAAAACAAGTAAAATATGTGTCAAATAGCTTTCAAAGAAACAATTAAAAGTCTTGCGTAAGGTTTTCGAAGTTAAGGTTTTCCAAAGCAAACTCGATATCGTAACATTCAATGCCTGAGCAACCAAAGATGATACATGATTACTGTCATCATAGTTAGTTCAACAACTTAATGCCCATATCATACTATAATCTGTGAATTAACCTTAATACCTTGTTTTCCAGTCCTTGTGCAGCAGCAAGCACTTGAGCCATCTCGACCTATACATGGCTCATGGTAATTTTCTTTATAGGTACCTTGAGCTACCTCCAATTCCATACCCACATCAACTATGCACTTTGGTTTATTTAGGGGGTCCTCTGTTATGAAAAAAATGTTTACCAAAATCATAGAACACCATCACACATTGGCACGTAACAGTTCATATTAATATATGATAATGATCCTTTGATAAGAACACATATTGTGGCAACAATACATTCCTTTTCGTATGCTATTACAAAGTTAATTTTAAACGTATGCTATTTTAAATTCCTTTTCGTCTTTAACCATATTTGTGACCCAATATCACATTCTTAGCCAAAGTCGCCAATCAGTACACCAGAAAAGCTTACAAATATTATCACAGAAAGAAAGCTAAGTAGTACACTTTATATCATATTTAACCGATTCAAGATTCAGTCAAACATAACAAAAATAACATCTAACGAAAATTTTACAATTATAAGGCCTGGGGGCTAAAATAATGACCCACCGAATGAAAACATTGTGTTATGGAACCAGATGTATACACCTAAAGAGTCCCGAGCTTTAATAATACAAAAATTACAATATTGGTCCCTGTGATTAGTTTACACCTCGAGTCCAAATAATAGTGTTTAGATTCCGGTGAATATATTGTGGGTTTAGGGAATTTTTCCGGTGAATATAGGTTCGTTTTATTTATTTCGTTTAACGGAAAAATCTAAAATTTAAATTAATTTCTAGTGGAACTTTTTTTATTAAAAAAAAAATTTATGTTGTTACGGGAAGATAAATAGTTATATAAATTTTTTTTTTACGTAACCTTTTAAAAAAACTAAGTTGATTATTTGGATGGAATTGAAAATGAAAAAAGGAATAAAACCCCCTCATCCCTTTCTCTTTCCACTATAAATACCACAACCTCCTCATTTTCAACCTTAATTTTCACTTTTCTCATTTTTTTTTTTCCATTCTAGAGGGGGGGAGAAGAGGAGGAGAGGGAGGGGAATGAATTTTCTCTCCTCATTCTCTCTGCTTTCCCTTTCTAGAATCCACCCCAACACCATTCACCTTTCTATCTCAATCGCTGACCCACCACCACCACCTCACCGACGCGCCGCCGCTCAAATTCGCCTGGGCCGCCCCCACGTCGTTTTTTGCCGGCCGGCCCCTTCCCACCGCCCGCTGCCGGTATTAATTTTTATTTGTTCGTGGTTTTTTCATGGAATTTGAAAAGGTTTAAGTTTTTAGTGTTCGGGGTATAGCACACGGGTAGCGTTTGGGGTTGTGGTTTTTTATGGTTTATTAAAAAAAAAATAAGGGTTTTTTCTTTTCAAAACCTTGTTAAAGTAATTCACTTAAAACTTAATCTTTTTTCATTCTTTTTTATTTCTTTTTTATTTTTTGTTATTTATAAGTAAGTTATGGGGTTTGATAATTTAAGCATACAGAATTTAAAAAGCCGTTGTTATTGATTATATGTTTTTTGCACTTTTTTTGGGTATTGAAGGGAAACCAAAAAGGGGGGGCCATTTCTCGGGTCCGTGGAAATTGTATTTAAAAATGGAACCATTTTTAGCGTTAAGGTATATTTGTCGATAAAACGGATTATTTTGTTGGGGACTTTTTGTCGGATTGTTTTGAAATTGTACATAGTGGAATTTTGAAAAAAAAAAATACGGGAAAAATTCCGGGTCCTATATACGGGAATAAACGGGTCATGCGGGGGAAAAAATTTTTTCTAAAAATTTTTTTTTCTATAATTTTAAAGGGGGAAATATTTTTTCATAATAAAAATATTATTCTTACTTTTTCATACAATTTACGGGGACCAAAAAAAAAAGGTACGAAAAAACACATCAAAAATTTACAAAAAAAAATTTTTTTTTAATAACTTATTTATTTTATTTTACAAACACTTAATCGTTGTGGGTTTTTTCTTTTAGAATAAACGGGAATACACTTTAATTTTTATTATTTTTGAGGGTTTTCCGGTAACGTGTCGGAAATTTGTATTTGTTTTTATTTATTTTTCCTTTTTTTTCTTAGTAAATAATTTTGACATTGCAATTGTATTTATATTACTTCGGGGGAATATTATATTTTTTTGGTTGGTTTCTTGTTCATCTTAATTATATAATTCATGCTATGACTTATATACTTGTTCATTTTTTCATATGTAATATATAAGGTGTATATATTACATTTATTCTTCGATTTCTTTTAACCACCCACCAAACTACATCTAGAAATCTAAATCTTTTTATCAATGTGTCACATTGATGTAGCCATCCTTCGGAAAACCCAATTTCATTATCTCATTTAGCGTGTCATAACTAATAAGGTAAACCTTATCTTCTAGGTCGAGCCATCCGGTTACCGTTGTGTTGTGCCCATTATCTCCTTATTTCTGCTATTTGATCTACTGCTTTAAGGTGAGTTTATAGCCCCTCTTTCATTTGTTTTATATTTACTTTACAAATCTCGGGGGAGAATACATGCTCGTTATAACTCGTTTACCCATTCATTTACAATCTCTTTTACATACTCTTCTACATACTTGTTTACATACTTGATTTCGTAACTCATTTACATACTCGTTTACATGAACTGGGAACGTTTTACAAAAATTCATTTTTTACCATAATTTGGATTACAAAAAACTCGGTTTACCATGATCGCTTTCATAAAATCATTTGTACTCGGTTTTGATTACAAAAAACATTGTTTCTTTTTTTTACTTCATTTTCATATCTCAAAAAATAGGGGAGATTATAAAATTTCATTGGTGTTTTTCACTTAAGGGACGCAAAAAACAACCTTTTAATCTTTTGATTCAAAAAATGATTACGGATTTGCTTTTAAGGTTGCTTGAACCTTTTAATTTTTACTCAGGGAGGGTAAGCGTGGAATGTTATTAAGATTGAGATTTATTAGGGGGGGATTTGACAATCCCCCCGGTTCAAGGTAAATTTAGGCTCTCTACTAAAGTTTTCGGCTGAGGAGAGGGGGTTTTTCATCCGAAACTATCGGGAAACGTTATTTTACCATTTGTTCGGGTAGGGGCAAGCCAATTAAGATTACCAATGTGTCATTGGAACTTCTTTTTACCGTTTGTTTTTTGGCCTTGAATTTTAAAAAGTGGCATGCATTACAATGGTCTTATATGTTTGCAGGGTTTCATAGAACTTAGGGGTAAATTCGTAATCACAACCAGGGGTTGGGGGGGGGGCGGGGGACCTATTTGTATATGGGATACTAATGGTCATTTGCATATACTTTACAAAAATAAAGCATTGGTGTCCAAAAACTATTACTTTATACTTTTTGTGGACAATTTAATATGGGGGATTACAAAATTTTTGTAAAATAAACACATCGTTGATTCAAAACATTCATAGTTTACATTTTTTGGTGGTGGGGGGGGGACTATTATAAAAAGGGGGTATTGAAATGGTTTCCATTACACGCTTTTACAAATTCTTTGATTTCAAACAAATTCATACTTTACCATTTTTTTAGTGGGGTACTAATTAAATTTTAATGGTTTGAAAATTTGTGTTAATATTTACTTCATTTTCAAAAATTCTTTGAATCCAACATTTTTTATAAGTTACAAAAAAAAACCTATGAAAAATCTCACTATAACTTTTTATGTTGGGGGGGAACCCCCCCCACTTTTAAAGTATGTTTTTTTTTTTCAGGGGTGGAAAAAAATTAATGCTTGGCTTACTTGATTGGTGTGAACAAAAACTGGTTGCTTTGAGGGGCAGGTTAGTCAAAACCATTGGTATTGACTTGAGGGGTTTTCAATATATGTGTTATGATAAATTATGGGTGGTTTTTTTTATGTGATCCTTATGTAGGTAAAAGTTTGGTTTACAAAAAAAAAAATATCCATTGGAGGGCATTGTGATCGCTCCCATGGTGTTTGGGACAAGTTTATGGTTGCTATGGATATTTTCATCATGTTCACATTTTAGTGGGGACAATAATAAAAATTGATGGGGGGTAAAAAAATTTTTATTGTGGGTGTACGTTATTTTTTATGTATTGTATTACCCATTTTTTAGATAATTGGGCACAATTAGTCGGGAGGATAGAAAAAAATTTGGTTTAGGGGAAATTTTTTAGGTTAGAATGAATTTTTAGTATTATTTTAGTTGGTAGAGTAAAATAAAAGGTTTTTTTAAATTTTATAAAGTTGGGAATTTTTTATTTTTTAAGGTATTTTAAAAAAACTAGTTTTTATTTAGAAAGGGGATGTTTTATAATAAATAAAAAGGTTCTTTTATACTAATAAAAAAACAAACAAAATTAAAACGGTTTTATTTTTGTGTAAAAATAATAATAAAAATAAAAAAATAGGTTTGTATCGGGGGCCCGGTTCAAGGAGGGAGGGGGAAAAAAAAGGGGAAAAAAACTAATTTTTTTAGTAAAAAGTAGGATTTCTTTTAATTTGAATTAATTATTTAAATCCCTCTTTTTCCCCCTTTTTTTACTATTAAATTTTTTTACCATAACCCTATCCTCTATTTTTTATAAGATACCGGGGGGACGGGAACCAAAGAGCAGAGGGGAAAATTGTGGGGGGAAAAGTTCCCACTGTTGGGGGGAGTTTACTTTAATACTGTTACCTTCTAGGGGGTTTTCCAATTACTTAAAAAAAGTGGACTTATTGGAGGAGGTTTAAAAAAAAACTTATGGGCTTTTAATGATTCAATGATGGAAAAATCATTAAAGATTAAAAGGATATATAGAGGTAAATCCACAAAAAGATATGTTAATTTAAAAAATTATTTCAAGGATGGAAAATCGACTATGTTGAGGGAGAGGGGGGGAAAGATGGGGGTCTCTTTTCGAATGATATTGTGAGGGGCGCAAATCCTATGGAGCTTCTTTGCAGAAACTGAGGGGGGGGGCTTATGGGGGTTCAGGGGGTCCATTAAAACAAAAATAGACTTAATGAGGGGGGGGGTGAACCCTTGACACTGTTAGGGGGAGTAGGTCTTTGTGTGAGTGTGTAATTGTAGGTTCTATCGTAATAACAGGTAAGCGTCTACGTAAACAGAGGCTGAGTTCAAAGACATTACGTCTACTCAGATCTAGGAGATTAAGTGCATCTCACAAGGGAAGGTTCAAAGGGTCACACCTACATATCCTATGCAAGATTCAACTATTGGAATTTCATCAATTATTGGAAAATTTGGTTGGCAAAGTGATTTTGACCAACTTTGGACGCAATTATCTATATGTATGTGTCATATATATAAGTAATAGTCTGTAAGTTTGCGTTCTCCTTGCAGAGAGCTTCACAATGAACTTTTATGTGTCCAAAATGGAGTTGATGTGAATGAGATATCGCGTCTCAAAGTTAGGCATTCGGCCATGCTTAAAGAGGAATTATGTTTATTTTCTATCCCACATCAGTGGGATGAGTAAACTTGTGATGACTCTATTGTGTATAAATAGAAGCCCTAATTCCATAGCTTTGACACACATTAAATCAATAAGTATTCTTGATTTCCAACATATACGCATCTGAAAAGGTGAAATTCCAGGCAGTTTTGTGTAGTCCGACAATACAACTTACTGTTTTGGCTGTTGTACCCTGGGAAACAGACACGAATCTGTTTTAAGGGAAGCGTGTCAAACACATGCCTCAGCTCTTTAGTGCTAAGTGTGTCTAACGCGTGCCTTGACTCTTAAGTGTTTCCTTGCTGGTGATCTAGTAAGTCTTTTTGTTATTTTATTGTTTTATTTAATTATCGTTTATTAGAGTATGCATGTATTTACTTTTTCTGTTATTTATTTACTGTTAATTATATTTATTGTAATCTGGATTTTTAATAAAAGTGTAACCGTTTTTCTACAGTTTTTGTTGTTGAAGGACAAACATTTGTTGTTGTAGCTTGAGCTTCTTTTGTTTCATTTTCATTTCATGCTTCTTGATCTAAAAAAATGTTGCGTTTTTTTTCTTTATTGTCATAAACGACGATGTTTAACTTATAAATTTGTTGACCAACAACCAAGTTACCGCAATTCGGCGGGCCATATGATAAAGTTTAGGAGGCGTTTGTTTTGAGGGTTTTGAGTTGGAGGAATATGAAGTGACGTTAAAAATGTGTTTGTTATGATATTATAGGTGTTGACTTTGACCATAAAACCCCTAAATAATACTTTAGATAAGATTTTGAGACCATTCATAAATTACGATGAAAGCTTGTCTCTAGTTGCAATAAATTGACCTTTTATATTTACGTTAAATACAAATGAGAACATTTTCATGCACTTCTATCTTTTCTGTTACGAGCCACACATATACATATTTCTTTATTTTTAAGTAATACTTAGATATTAATTCTTATTCTTATATTTATTAAATAAACATAATTGTTCTCTTTTATACCTATATCAAATTCAATCCGACATCAAATCTAAATCCGACTACAACTCTATTTATAAAGAAAACGCACCTCTAATATATTTTACCTTTTTAGTAAATTGCAAAAATAATCTCCTAAGGTACGACGTGGAATTTCGTCTCCTATTGAGGTCAACAAAAGGATTTACGAACAAAAACACAAAAAAGATAGACTACAAGAAAGCTAATAACAAGGAAATAAAATCTCACTTGAAAGGATTCAAGTGAGTAGATCAAAGGTAAATAAAATTCAGAACCTACGCTATTCCCCGCGCAATTGCGCCAAAAACGTTGATGAGGTTGTAAATCCCACTTCAGTTTTACAACTCTCTAGGCAGTGTACCTAACCGTTGTAGTGTAGTATAGGCAAGACACGGGGGTTGTTATCGCTCTCTTGGGGAATAGCACTATGAAGGTCCAAACTAAATGTAACTAAGATCTAGAAGATTGGAAGAAGAATATTTTTTTGTATTTTTATATTTTATAAAAGCAAGTAAAATCTCCAGGTTTGAAGGTGGTTTGTTTTAAACTACTAACTAACTAATTAAACTAATTAAGAGAAGAGAATTAGTATGATAAGGGATTAGTGTTTACTTATTCATGCATGTCCTTGGTATGCTTTTCCTAACTATATTGCCTTGTCACACTTGTGATGTATGTGTAAGTATTTTCTAGAAGCATGACGAATTACACGAAAACGCCATCTACGTGATACCTTGCTAGGTCAACGCACATGCAAGGTAGTATGAAGACTATTACACGGCCCATAGGGAGATAGATGCGCATTAAAATACTTAAAGGGGATCATCCACATATG
>BQNB010060217.1:4945-37015 GCA_026074375.1 Tanacetum coccineum
CAGCTTAAAGATTTACCAGAACCTTTTAATGATACTTATGAGACACCTAAACACAGTAAAAAGGTTTTCTCTAATATGGCAAGGAAAAGTATAAATTTTTTAGGAAAAGTTACTCCACTTTTTGACTCCATGTTGGTACAAAACCAAGCACCTGAGGGTGAAGGTTTAGAAATACCCCCTGAACCTCAACCCACACCCTCTATCTCACAACCAAATGTTTCAGAACCTCAAACAGCACCACTTCAAACTAAAACACCTCTAACAGTTTCCCATGAACTTTAAATTGAAGCTCACATTGAGCAAATACTTCCATCTCCATCTGCATATCAAAGAAAACAAAGAAAGACTCAAAAACATAAGAGAGCCAAAAAGGTCACTGAGTTACCTCAGACTAGTGAGCCTCTAGACCATGGAGTAGATAAGGCTATCCATAAGGAGGGGGTGATAGTGTGGAAAGGGCTATCACTACTGATGCTAGCTTAGTTGCAGCACAGGACAGTGATAACATTCTTAAGACCCAATCCACGGCAATGTCTAATGATCCTCTTTCTCAGGAAATTGGTTCAGGTGACAGACCCAGGCACCAAGATACCACATTGAGGGGTGCAGATGCTCAAACCAGGCCTAAGACTGCATCTAAAATGTCCCATGACCCACCTCTCTTAGAAGTTAACACATATGGACATGGAGAGGACAATATGGAATATCATGATGATTTGATAGATTTTGTACCACCTATACCCTATGATTCACCTCTCTCAGGAGGTAACACACCTTGAAGTGATGAGGGTAGAATGGAACTAATTCAGGAATTGATGGAAACCTATAACTCATTGACAAAAAAGGTTCTTGCCTTAGAGGAAGCAAAGACTACTCAAGGCAGAGTTGAGACTTCTACTGACAAAAGTTTAGGTGAGGATGCATCTGAACAGGGGAGGAATGATGATAAAACAGAGGAGCTTAACCTGACTGATGGGGCTGATACAGAAGTGATTGTGGAAGACAAGGGTAGTGGTGAAAAAGGTGGTAGTACTGTTGATCAAGTTAGTACTGCTAGGCTAAAAGTTAGTGTTGCAAGTATTCTTGTGAATGTTAGTGCTGCTACTTCATCTACTCCTCCTACAACAACAACTATATTTGGTGATGAAGATCTCACTATTGCTCAGAAACTTGTGAAGATGAGAAGTGAGAAAGTAAAGGAAAAGGAAAAAGGAGTTGTTCTCATAGATGAAGAAGAACCTCCTAGACTAAACAGATCAACTACAACACTTCAACCTCTTCTAACTATTGATCCAAAAGACAAAGGTAAAGGTGTACTGGTTGAAGAAGAACCTGAGAAACCAGTGAAAGTAAAAAGAAGGGATCAAGGGTTAGCTCAAATTGAAAGTGATATAGAGTTAGCTCAAAGATTACATGAGGAAGAGTTAGCAGAGTTGGACAGAGCACAAAAAGAAAGATGAGTGTTAATTAGGAGGATTATAACATATGGCTACAAAATGAATTAAAGCTTGAGCTTTTCTATGAATACTCCCATTCTGTATATGTAGCGAGGCATGAAAGATTGGCCTACTTATTATGGTTTATAGCTAGTCATTCATAGTCGATGGAAATGTAGGCTTTGATCATCTAAGTTCCAGTTGTCTGTTGAGATTACAAAGCATGGAAAACTTTGTTGGGAATTGAAGGCTTATGAAGTTACTACTGTTAGTTTTGGAAGTTAATACTGCTGGTTTAAGATTGTGCTGTTGTTGAAGTTTAAAGAAAATAGTCTAATTTATAGTACTTGCAAGCTATAATATTAGTGCTAGCCCGTAACAATTGATTAGTACTGCCAGTATAGTTAGTACTGTTAGTTAATACTTAGTGTTGTTAGTCTTGTATAGTTAGTACTGCTATTATGATATGCATGAGTTAAATTAAGAATAGATATGCATTATCATTATACGCGTTTTGTAAGCCCATTAGGGTTTCCTTGGTGTATAAAAGGAACCCTAAGGCATAGATCTAGATATCAGTCTTTCATAGTTTTTCATAGCTTCAAGGTTGTAAACCCTAACACTGTCAAAGAGTGTTCGTATTAATATATTGGAGCTTATTGTTTTGGTTATATTTTTGTGTGTTAAACATTCATTACTGTTATTCTTCTTAGTGGTATAAACTAGATTCCGCATAGTTTATATCATACACTCAAAGTTTCAATCTTAGTGCCTTTGGATTTATCCAAGGATACTAAACCTTACATCAAGCTAAGGAGTTCAAGATCTGTTCATTGGGATCAACAAACTTTCTTCTTTTTTGGGTTACATTGATCTCCTGGTATAGATTCTACAGATGCTGTTAAATATCATGTAATAAACTGCATAACAAAAGTATTATTCCTGGAAATACTTGAATAGTATGCTTTCATTTGTGAGGAAATTTAGGGACTTAGGGGGTGTTTTCCATTGCATTTAAACGCAAGAATCTAGTGGATATTGTTGGTAAATAAAATAAAAAGGTGATTTTTTACATTTTTTTAATCATCAAAACGTTGTTCTGAAAAAGTAGCTCCCCACATGTTGGAAAACGCGACTTTTAATTCTTCCTTTGAATGACCAGAATGCCCTCAAATATATCTTATGATGATATTTTTCCTTCAATTCTTTCATCCATAAAAATACATGACGCGTGAGAGAGATTGCAAAAGAAAAAAAGAGCTGTTGAGAAAGAAAAATAAATGTAAAGACAGAGATGAATAACAACTTGTTTAAGTCCGTGTTTGGCAACAAGCGCTTTGTAGCGTTTAGGAGCGACAAGCGACAAGCGGTAAGCATTATAGATGAAAAGCTTGTTTGGAAACACCTCAACAAGCATTTGAATATTGTTTAACCGCTCCAATCTCAAATGCTTCTTGAAGAAGCATTTCAGAACTGCTCCTAGCAGTTTGTTATAAAATTACATTTATACCCTCAAATATAAAATTTATAATTTCTTTAATTGGGTTTGATGAGGTGTCATTTTATACACTTTTTCGGGGTCCTTTAACCCCCTAAATCATGCAAATATCTCTAAAATACGTGCTTAATCGTTTGTTTTTGTGTTTTTAGCATTTGGGAAGCTTTTGGAGGATATATACGTGACTTGGGCTCATTTAGAGAAGAAACGAAAAAGATTACAACTTTACACCAAAATCGTTAAAGAATATGGCTCACAGTGGCTGGAGATGGCGTCGCAATTCCTTGCGACGGCGTTAGAATACAAAATTGACGACATCAGAATGTAACCAACTTAATGAAACCCTAGAAGATTCAATGGGATGATGATGTCACTAGATAAAGATGATCATTCAACTTGCGCGTGAAGCAGTAGATATTGTTTTGATCATAACTCCTCCATACAAACTCGGATTTTGACGATTCAATTGCCCACGCGACCGTGATGAGAAAATATACTAGATGGTGAAAAAAGGTTGTGGCGATGGCGTCACTAAAATCCTAACACCGTCGGAACGAACAGACTCAAATTATGCCTATAAATAAAGCCTTATAACTTTGTTTTTTGTAAGCCCCAAACCCTAAGTCTGATTCTAAGGTTTGGGTAAGTGTTTTTCTAGCAACTTAGAAGGTCTTATTCCATTAATAAACATCTTTTAATGGTTTAGATTCTTAATTATATCTTTAGTATGTCTTCAATTCTTATTGTTGATTGTTCTTATCCAAGTATGCTTTGCTAATTCATCTAGTGTTTATTTAGGATTGCATGAAACTTGTCATTAATTAATTATATCTTATTGTTTTCTTATTGATGTTGTGGATCATCTATATGCATCATTAAGGCGTGACAAATTCAATGAGTTTAATTAATTATAGTTTATAATTTTTATCTCCTATTGCTTCTTGTCGATGGATGTGCGCGTTAGGCTCTAGAAAACTAGCTTCTTAATTGCTTGAGAAGACGTTGAAGGAAACATAATTATGTAGAAATGATACCATTAGTAACAGTCTTCATACTACCTTACCCCTGATATGGTTGATCCCTCTTAAGTGTTTTAATGCATATAGTGTACTCTTAGGGGCCTTGTAATAGTCTTCATACTACCTTACTTGTGCGTTGCCTTAATGGAATATTACATAGATGGCGGCTGTAGAATTATAGGAATACTTACACATTACACTAACGAGGGTGACAAATAAATAGGTAGAATTGGATAGCTAGCAAGGAGTAGTGTGTCCTAAGTAAATTCGCTTCATTGTATAATTGTTTTCTAGTTTATTTTATTTCTTGCATATAGGAGTAGTTCATTTGCTAATCAAACCCTTTCAATGCTGAGATTTTACTTGCTTTCATAAAATATAAAAACACAAAAATAATCTTCTTTCAACCTCTAGACCTTAAGTAACCATACGATTCGAGCCTACCCAAACTATTCCCCTAGAGAACGATAATAACCCCCTGAGTCTTGCATATACTGCACTACAACGGTTAGGTACACTGCCTAGGAGGGTTGTAAAACTTCTGTTTGCAATCACCCACACATGAAGTTTTTGGCGCCACTACCGGGGAATACTCTAGGTTTCAAATTCTATCTAGCATAGGTCTACTCACAAGATTCCTATCAAGTGAGATTGTTATATTTGTTTCTAGTGTAGCTTTCTTTTAGTCTATCTTTTTCTTTGTGTTATTTGTTTTGTGATTTCCATTCGACTATTCCATTCTTCATCATGGAGAACGTGAATCCACAATTACCACCCTTTCCACTTACACCACCATACCCACATAATACCTCACTTAGGGAAACCTATGCACCATATGAGCCTTTACTAGGATGGATTTATATGATCAACCCTCGTGTTTAGGATTAAATATCTTTAGTGGAGCCCTTAGGGAAAAAAGATGACCAAGTGTACCAAAAATTCTTATGGATGACTCCTCGCTTAAACCATAAGTTAGATGAATTGATAGAATCACTTCAGTCACTACCTAAGGAAACAAATGAGGAGCATTTAGCCAAACATGAGTATCATGAACAACAAGACCTAGGTTTTGAAAATGCGAACTTTGAATCTTAACCCCCTCCATCATTTGATGTATACACACCGCATGTGACTTACCCAAAAGAAGTAGAAGCGACTATAGGAATCCCAATGGAGGTATAACCTTTTAACCAAACACAACTAGAAGATTTAAGCTGATCATATCAATAACTATACCAAAAGGGAAAGTGACTGTGCAGCAAGCGGGGACCTTATGGGATTAACTGCTGAAAAAGCATGGGAAACCATTGAGGATTGTGCCCAATACGATAAACAGTAGAAAACCCCAACTAGCACTAATTTTGACCAAAAAATAGCAAATTTGAAGGATCAATTTGTTGGAATGAGGTGGTTAAGGTTAAGATGCCTTGGTGTATGTCATGGTTAGATTCATATGATGAGCCTATAGGTGATCTGGATATAATGGAGGATGAGGCAGAAAATTTGAGCCCACAAAGTACCCCATAAGTCCTCCCATCATTTGAGGTATACACACCGCTCATGACTTACCTGGAAGAGGTAGAAGAGAATATAGGAACCCTGATGGAGGTAGAACCTTTAGACCACACGAAACTGGAGGATTTAGGCTTGAATACTTGTAGTCATGACCTCTTTCTTAGTTCTAGGGAAGTTCCTAGTATTGATGAAACGGAGCCTCAACTTTTACCAAATTTTTCATCCTTAGATGTAAATCTTGGAGACAAAAGAGGAATCGATCCACCCATCAATCCATATTGATGGTGTGATGATTTGTGATTAATTTCTATGCATGCTTTTTTTTTGTCAAATACTTGCGGATATGATTTGTGAATTTCTACACGAAATTTAGACATCAAAAGATAGGATTTTTCAAGAAAACGAAAGAAAAATTTATGTCAGGTCCTCCTGACGGCGTCAAGATTAATTCCAGACGACGTCAGACCGATAGAAAAGAGAAAAATCATGTTTTTCAAATTTTTGAAAACTTATTTTTTTGTATAATTTCCATATTTTTAATATCTAAATTTTCCTATATGATATTTATAATTCGTGTTGCAAGTATTCTCTCCTTTATTTTAGTTTGTTTCTAAGTTTGGAATTACATCTTGTTATGATCTATCTTGGTTTGATTTTACGCTGGGTATAGTTATTTTTATCTTTGATTTTCAGCTTATATTAGATAAGGAGAGTCCGAAAGCTCTTTGGATTTTCACTTGGATGATCCTTGGATGAAGATTTAGCCAATTTATCTCGTTTCTTCTCTGATATTGAACAAACCTAGAGAGTATTAGTTTCTTTCGTCTTTTATTTATTTTCCCTTTTCTCGTTTTTTGGGTACTCTTAGAACATTGGGGACAATGTTTAACTTAAGTGTAGGGTGAAATAAAAGCCTTAGAAACTATTCCTTCAATTGCATTTGCTTTGTCTTTAAAATGATGTGTAATATACCGAAACATAGTTTAGGACGGTTATTTTAGCCCAAAATTAAAAAAATTATGGTATATATCGGTGAAACTGTAGTATTAGAAGCGTCTCATGGATAGGAGTTATATGACTAGCACAAAAACACTACAACTCAAAAAAAATTACACCCTAAAAATGTGAGGTTCGCCCCTAGATCTTTAGGAATAAAAGCATTCATTTTTAGTGCTTATGAGAGTAAACCGGTAGTATTATAAATTCTAGAACTTGCTTTAGCGATTCATCCCGAGACTGCTAGTGAGATCGTATTCGTGTGATTAGGATTTACTAAGTGATAAGAGGCATTAGGATAAACCCTTGTTTTTAGCCTGTATTTTTTATGGTTATGATGATCTCCTCAATCATATAACTACCCCCACACCCTTGCTTCGCACTCATTTTTAGTGCAAGATACCCCTAGTACACCCCTGCGAGCCTATCCTTTTCATGGTTCTCGTAATTTTCTAGTGGATTCTAAATTATTAATGAAGAGCATTGTTTACACCCCACCAAAATGTTACACCTAAATCGCCTTAGCCTTTCTTGTATGTACTCATTTTTAGTACATTATTGTTATCGTATTTGTTAAATCATAGTTAATTGTTTACTTGATTACATGGTTGCTAAGTCGAGTCGTTGTTAGTGTATACAGTTTTGGGACGATTGGGATTCATGGTAGTTTTTCATTATATGGAGAAATAGGGAAGAAAGTTAAATTATTAACCCCATACGTGCTTAATACGCTCCATGTTTATTGATCATCCTAATTTGGGTCATTAGTTAGTTTATTATCGAGTTATCATAAAACTCAAGTGTAGGGGTGCAATTTTAAATCCCAAGTCATGTATATTATTTATGTTTCAGGAGATGGCAGGGAAAAAGTGTATATAAAAAAATGAAAAAAGCAAAAAAAATATGTTAGAAAAATATGGGCTGCCATCTTGCTATTGTTTATGTTTAAGAAAGAGTTAAGAAAAGAAAAAGAAAGATTTTAATGTAGAGTTGTGTATATTTCTCCTAGTTTCGTCGAGTCTTGGCTTAGCAATGCCTTTTTACATGTATTCTTATAGATAATTAACTCGCCACCAGTAAAATATCCCCCATCCCTAACCGTGTTTCCTTTACCCTACACCTAACGCTACAACCCTTTAAAAGACCTATTTGATAGTAATTCCTAGGTGCTTACGCCAAAGTGGTGGAGGTTTTAATCCTTTATCAAGCTTATGATAATTTATATACTATGATAGGTAGTGAGTATATTACTACAATTCATTATACACCCGAGAGAAAGAGAGAATCCAAACACTTATGTGAGGTGCTAGTGTATAACTTCCGTGCTTTTAATTACGAGGTCTAGAAGGTTGTGTCGTAAAATATCTTTAAAAAGTAAGTTAAATGCCCTCGATATTGCTATTGTCTAGGTAGAAAAGCCCATTTACTTGAGGACAAGCAAATCCTAAGTGTAGGGGTATTTGATAAGGTGTCATTTTATACACTTTTTCAGGGTCATATAACCCTTTAAATCATGCAAATATCTCTAAAATACGTGCTTAATCATTTGTTTTTATGTTTTTAGCATTTGGGAAGCTTTTGGAGGATATATACGTGACTTGGGCTCATTTAAAGAAGAAACGGATAAGATTACAACTCTACACCAAAATCGTTGAAGAATATGGCTCATAGTGGTTGGAGACGACGTCACAATTCCTTGCGACGGCGTCAGGACGAAAAAGCGACGAAGTCAAGATATTTACGACGGCGTCAGAAAGTAACCAACTTAATGAAACCCTAGAAGATTCAATGGGATGATGGCGTCACTAGATAAAGATGATCATTCAACTTGCACGCGAAGTAGTAGATATTGTTTTGATCATAACTCCTTCATACGAACTCGGATTTTGACGATTCAACTGCCCACATAACTGCAATGAGAAAATCTACAAGATGGTGAAAAAAGGTCGTGGCGACGCCATCAGAACAAACCGACTCAACTTATGCCTATAAATACAGCCTTATAACTTTATTTTTTGTAAGCCCCAAACCCTAAGTCCGATTCTAAGGTTTGGGTAGGTGTTTTCTCAGCAACTTAGAAGGTCTTATTCCATCCATTATCATCTTGTAATAGTTTGGATTCTTTATTATATCTTTAGTATGTCTTCAATTCTTATTGTTGATTGTTCTTATCCAAGTATGCTTTGCTAATTCATCTAGTGTTTATTTAGGATTGCATGAAACTTGTCATTAATTAATTATATCTTATTGTTTTCTTATTGATGTTGTGGATCATCTATATGCATCATTAAGGCGTGACAAATTCAATGAGTTTAATTAATTATAGTTTATAATTTTTATCTCCTATTGCTTCTTGTCGATGGATGTGCGCGTTAGGCTCTAGAAAACTAGCTTCTTAATTGCTTGTGAAGAAGTTGAAGGAAACGTAATTGTGTAGAAAGGATACCATCAATAACAGTCTTCATACTACCTTACCCCTAATATGGTTGATCCCTCTTAAGTGTTTTAATGCATGTAGTGTACTCTTAGGGGCCTTGTAATAGTCTTCATACTACCTTACTTGTGCGTTGCCTTAATGGAATATTACATAGATGGCGGGTTCGTGTAATTCATTCATGAATTAGGAAATACTTACACATTACATCGCAAGGGTGACAAAGCAATAGGTAGAATTGGATAGCTAGCAAGAAGTAGTGCATCCTAGGTAAATACGCTTCATTGTATAATTGTTTTATTAGAATTAGGAGTAGTTTAATTAGTTTAAAAACAAACCCTTTCAAAACCCGAGATTTTACTTGCTTTCATAAAATATAAAAATACAAAAATAATCGTCTTTTAATCCCTTAGACCTTAGTTAGATCTAGTTCGAGCCTTCCCAACCTATTCCCCTAGAGAACGATAACAACCCCCGAGTCCTTGCTATACTACACTGCAACGATTAGGTACTCTACCTAGGGAGTTGTAAAACCTGTTGCGTTTACAACGACCGCATCAGGGTTATATGTCCTTTTTCGTAATTGTACAATTTCTAATTACAGCTTACAGCTACGTTACCAAATACCTTTTTATACAAACAACTACTGCTTACTGCTCATGCTAACTGCTCCTGCTTACTACTCATGCTATTGCTACTGCTATGTGTCGCCAAACACACCCTAAGAGTATAAAACCTAAATGTCACATACTTTGTTATCATCTTGTTTAAGCCCAATGTCAAATATAGGTTTTTTTAGGCTAGCAGTAGCAGTAGCAGTAGCAGTAGCAGTAGCAGTAGCAGTAGCAGTTAGCAGTTAGCAGTTAGCAGTTAGCAGTTTGTTTAAAAAACATGTTTGATAACGTAGTTAAAACTCTAACTATAAAGTGTAAAACAAGCAAATGCTTACTGCTTTTTCAGGAAACATTTAAGATTTGATTAGTTCGTCATGTTTCAAACACTTGTTGATATGTTGCCAAACAAGGAAATGCTTACTACTTGTCGCTCCAAAGCGTTCCGAAAAGCTTGTTGTAACATGTAATTTAGTATTAAAAAATATAGCAACTAAACTTTTAAGAAAAAATTTCCATTCAAATGTAATTTAGCATTAAAAATGTAACAACTAAAACTTTCATAGAAAGTGCAAAAAACATTGTTAGAGAAAAAAAATTGTAACATGTAAAACTAAAATAATTTAATGGTCTTTTTTGGTAGTTTTACCATTTAAGTAATCTATTAATCGGATTTGCCAAATACATTAAAAAGTGACATCTGATTATTACAATTTTAAACAACATAATCAAATCCGAACACCATTTCAAATAGCATAAAAGTGCAACTTATACCCAAGTATTCTACTTTTGTTTTCTTCTCAATTTAGTGTACCAAACTTTTTTTTGATTGCAACTTAAAACAAATAGTCATTTATCCGGTTATCAAATTCTCCGGTGACCTACAACCACCATCTTTATTTATCATCACCACCATCAACACCCACGACCACCACCTTCATCTATCATCACAATCCACCATAATTCAACACCATCACCACCGGCTGCCGCTATCACCACAACAACCGACTGTGGTTGGTCATAGATGAAGGTGGTGGCGGTGGGTTATGGTGGTTCTACTGATAATTAAAGGTGGTGGTGGAGGATTGTGGTGGTGGTGGTGATAGATGAAGGTGGTGGTTCACAAAACTGGTCACTCGAAAAGGTCGTCGAAAAATTTGGTGACCAATTAAATTACTCGAAAACCCGCTGGCGCTCTTACCTTGCAACCAGAAAAAAATTGGTACACTAGTTTGAGAAAAAAAGTGAAGTATCTTTAATTGAAATTGGGTATAAGTTATGTACACTTTTATGCGATTTGTCTTTTTTAGAACCACATATTGTAACAACTAATTATCTAAATACGTATAATCTAGTTTCAATATGTTGATTAATTTATCCCAAAAAAACATATAATCATAACATGAACGATCAAATAATATTACGCATAACATTAAAACTTACTTGAGACAAGAGATGAGATCACCATGAACGAAGAACACCGGTAGGATGGAGATCTTCTACTTAATCATCTCTTCTTATTGATGGATCGTAATGTTTGTGTGTATTTTTATGAGGTAAATAATCCTTTATTTATAAGAGATGTCAAGCAGGGATCAACTCCTAATTTAGGTATGATTATGTGATCATTACCTAGACATTATCTCTTAAGGAAATTGGATCTGCCATCAAGATACAATATCCTACGGAGTTTCATTATAGTAACTAAATATTATTTAATTACTCTTAATATTACCCATATAAATCAACAATATATAATTTACAAATATACTAATGCATTAAATAGGTTATGACATAATTATAAACAAATATCTAATATCGAAATAGGATATTCGCTAACATTCTCCCACTTGGGCATGACAACTAATTTTAACAATCAAGTAGTCACAAGACAAGTTAAAATATATTACAAACATGTCAAATAATGCCCTTTACTAATTAAACATTATGAAAGAAAAACACTACAAAACTCATTGTTCAAAACTTATAACAAGTTAGCAGTCATGTAATGTTTCTTTCTAAAACATACTGTAGAATACTCTTGATTAAATTGTCCACAAGTTATGACAAGATTGAGATTCTTTGTGTTGAATCAAACGTGATGGTCAAATATATTACATCCATAAGAAAACTTAGGCCAATCCATAAAATTTAATATTGGCTTAAAATGTAACAAAATAAGTGTCACATATCTTAATAAAAAAGCACTCATGTAATGTTTATAACCAAACAAAGAGACGTTATAATTCTCTTACAACTGAGTCAAAATTAATGAAAGTAAAAAGTCGAATAATTTGCTTGAGAAAGTTATGACAAAATAAAGTTTAGAATATACTTTCTTTTGAACAAAACACAATCAAAAATTGGCATTCAACGTGATGTAAAATAACTATCACAGTTACAAAAGTTGTGATTCAAGCTATGAAGCTTCTAGAAATTTTCGTTTAGGTAATTTGTCCCGGTTACCAAGTCAAAATGATGATCTATTAGTAATTATGGTAATCATGACTTTCTCTAACAAGCCTTCAAGAAACCGGTTAGCAAAGAAAGTCACCTTAATTTGAAATTAACTTTAATGAGCCAAAAAAGCTTATTACGTCAAACAAAATTTTGACCAAAGTCACTTACCTCTTTTTATGAAATATTCCAATTTAAATATCTTTGCTTTAATGTTCCTCAATGTGTCTCTTTGATTAAAGTAATGTTCGATCATCATTGATGACTAGTTATATGCAAAGACATAGATATACACACACGTACGTAACATACGACATTTAAAGAGGACCATATCATTATAAGAGTATTATCAGTTAGGTGTTTAATTAATTGCTTTCTCATTTGAGGTGCACATTATAATGGCGATAATATCATAAATCATTAATACTAGCATCGTTACATATTATGATTGATAAACCATGCTCGGATGCCACATGTTGATTAATTTATCCCAAGAAACATATAATCATAACATGAACGATCAAATAATATTACGCATAACATTAAAACTTACTTGAGACAAGAGATGAGATCACCATGAACGAAGAACACCAGTAGGATGGAGATCTTCTACTTAATCCTCTCTTCTTATTGATGAATCGTAATGTTTTTGTGTATTTTTATAAGGTGAATAATCATCTATTTATAAGAGAGGTCAAGCAGGACCAACTCCTAATTTAGGTATGATTATGTAATCATTACCATAATTCATTACCTAGACATTATCTCTTAAGGAAATTGGATCTCCCATCAAGATACAATATCCTACAGAGTTTAATTATGGTAACTAATTATTATTTAATTACTCTTAATATTACCCATATAAATCAACAATATATAATGTACAAATATACTAATGCATTAAATAGGTTATGACACAATTATAAAGAAATATCTAATATTGAAATAGAATATTCGCTAACACAATAAGCAATCCCAAATACCCCTTTAGTGTATGGGATTTTGGCAGATGGCTTTGTAACTTGAAATTGAAACCTTATTTGCATTGTTCTTAATTGCTTGGAGTTTGAGAAAAGTGCAAATATGCTCCCTGTGGTTTGCAAAAATTGCAGACTTACTCCCCAACTTCACGAAAGTGCAGGTGACCTCCCCAGTTTGAAACTTTCATTGCACTCGTGCTCCCTGCCAGGGAGCACGAATGCAATGGGAATTGAAACTTCCATTGCACTCGTGCTCCCTGCCAGGGAGCATGAATGCGACACAAGTTTCGTTTTGGGGAGGCCGCCTGCACTTTCGTGAAGTTGGGGAGCAAATCTGCAAATTTGGGAAACCACAGGGAGCATATTTGCAGATTTCTCCTTGGAGTTTTGTGTGCTATGAAGATGTGGCAACACTACTCTTTCTATTGTTTGATTTGTGTGAATTATGGTAGTAGATTCCATAAGTTAGTTTGGCTTGGTATTGGAGTGCATAGAATGGGAGTTGTTGAATATTGGTTGTTGAGTAGTTGGCTTTGTAACTTGGAGTGATCACTGTGCTACTTATATTATTCTGTCCTAATTTTATGCTAGTTAGGTATGGGAGTTAACTGATATGCATTGATTTTGGGACTAGTTATTTTTATCATGGATGGTGTCTCTATTAGTTAAGTTTCCTGCTTAAGATTCTTTGATGAAACATACACAGCTCTACTTGAAAGGCTTGTTTTTGAGGTTTGATGAGGTTGCTGAACTTCTCATGTCATGTTGTTCATCATCTGTGATATACATAATACTTTTTTGTGTAATGAAATGTATAGGGATTTTGTGTCTGTATTTAGGTTGTATCTCTATGTAGTTTAGGACTGTGTTTTTGTTGGATTATGTACACGTAAATTAATATATGTTCATAAAGTTTATTCGAGCCTACGGGGACGCACGCGTTAATACGTAAAACAATTAATAATAAATATATTAAATGTAATATATTTATGTGATAAGCTTAACGAACGTTAAATAGTTAAAGTAAATATTTAACGAAGTTATATTAATCGTTAAATAGTTTAAAGATTAATAGATATGGGATTTAAGGAAAAAGGAAAGTTTTCGTTTTGTTTCCTTTTTGCCTAGAACCGGTCGAACACCCCTAATAAGGAGGTGGGAGAGCTTTGCTTGCAAGCCAAGTTATTTAAGCTATAAATAGGGGTTTAGAGATTCATTGTTTGACACATCTTGGAAAAACTAATCCCTAAATCTCTCTCCCTCTCTCTCTTTTGTTCGAGCGACCAAAACCCACAAAGGGTTTTCGGTTTTGTGTTTGTTTCGATCCAAGGAAAAACCACAAGGGTTTTCAAGTGTTGATTTCTACGAGAACGTGGTGGTTTGATTGCTTATCACTACTAGTACTAGCATACTTAATTGTTTGCTAAGAACGTATTGTGTGTGTTGAAGTAGAGGGATTTTAATTAGATCCTCGGTGGATTCGCGTTGTTATATTTATTATACACACGCGTATATTGAAGACGGTGTTTCGTTAATTGCTAAAAGGTACACGTCATCAATCTCTTTGTTGATTATATTTTCTATACGTGATTATATGTTTTCCGCTGCGTACTCGTGTAGTTAATGGTTAATTAGGTCATAAACTCCAACAGTGGCATCACGAGCCATCGTATAGAATTCTAATTACAAAGAGTAAAATTGAACATTAGGGTTCTTGATTAATTTTAAACCCTTTGGGTTTTTAGTTATAAAGATTGGATCTTGATTGATAATAAAATTAATTAGATGAAACCCTAGGTTGCATGAAATTTTAAAGTGTTAAAATTCGACTTTTAATTGTTAATTGGTCCGTTTTGCTTGTAAATTAATTGTTAATTTGATATCCATGATGAACACATGCAAGTTTATCATGGATTGATATGTGATATAAAATTCTTTGTTAATTATTAATTGAAGATCATGCAATTTGATGACATAAAAGTTAAAATATTTTGATTTTTCGGATTGTTAGACACACTATTACAAAAATATTCATAAAATATTCGTCGAATGTCGAAAAAATTTGAAAATTTTATGGTAGATCCACGACTCAGTAAGCTACAACTTTGTAGTTTACTGCAAAAGCTGAGGAAGATCCTAGCTATGTCCTGACGGGGCCTGAAGTCGACTGAAATATTCTATCAGCTTTTATGTGCTATGTGGTACTATTTATATAAGGCTTACGCAATCGATTATATCGATGGATGTGGCCCGATTCATTAGAAAAGGGAGCCTTATGTGAATATGTACATAGGTTAATTATTCGATAATTATAATCTTATTATGTTGGCAATGTCTTAATTGCATTAATGATTAAAATATAATGTTATGGCCCCCTCCCACATCAAGTCCTATCAGCTTTCACTCTTTTTTGTTTTACATCAGCACTAGCGCACTCCTTGAAGAAAACAAAAGGGTTTTTTGAAAATAAAAATTATAAACATGACTAATAACTATGAAATAAGATTTATTATAGACTATTAATTGCGAAGTCTTATGTGTCAATCGGGTGTGGTTATCTATAATGTTAGGGCTCATACCTTAACTTCCCACGACGAGACTTGCAATTTAATATGTTTATAATGTGTTTTTAAAATTAAAGATTTAATTTTTATCAATGACGAAATTTGCAAAAGTACTATTTAGTTGCAAGGATAAGGTTCGGGGAGACTCATCAAGACTTCGGTCTTGTAGATACCATTACCCTATAATGCCGGACTACGTTGTAGTTTCCTTACCTTGCATACTATTTAGGAAGTCGCGAATGGTCTAGGGTTTGAATGGTTTTTAATCATTCTTTAATCTTTTCCCGCGATAAAATATAAAATCTTTAAGATTTGAAAACATGTTGAATCGTCAATTTTTAAAGGTAACACTATTTATACATGAGATGTATAGAAAATAAGTGATACCGTAATAAATAACTTAATTGAGTAAAGTTTTTATTAAAATTTATGATACGAAGATGTATGCATGCTTCTTCGTACATATTTGACACGTCAAATAAAATGCCCTTTTTAAATAAGTTGTTGCCATCCAATTTGTAAGAACACTTGCAGTTGTTTTTTTACTATGCGTGAGACGTATGTAGATTGCAATCCCAAGGTGATTATACACTTTTTCGTGAGACGTTAGTGTTACATAATCACAGTTCTTGATTGGACGACTTAATCGGTTTAGTGGTGAGACCTTAAACTCGAGGCATAGATGGGATGAAACATGCTTACTGGTATATTATTGTAATAAAGTAAGTCCCATAATGTTCTAGGAATTGCACCGGTGGCAATTATTGATCGTCAATTACCTTTTGAGTACACCATCACTAGCAGATCAACTGATGTGGTGGTGGTACGTCAAGTAGGATCCTAGTCTTAAGAAAATTAATTGTTTATTAAACATGGGTAGTTAATTTTCTTCAAGAAGTTTTATCGAAAATACTAATTCTTGAACTTTAACTATGTTTTGTAAATGGCACTACCTGTCTAAAACATAAACCATTCGGCTTTCAGGTCGATGTTTGAAATTTCTGGAAATAATTTCAATGACTGGTTTCGTCAACTTAAGATGGTCTTGAGAGTTGAAAGGAAATTGTTTGTCATTGAACAGCCTATTTCTCTTGCTTCACCTACCGATTCTGAGTACTTGCGCAGTGGAATGCGGTATATGATTCATAATGAGGTGGCTTGTCTTATGCTCGGAAGTATGACTCCTGAACTTTAAAGACAATTCGAAAATTCCTCACGTTATGAAATGCTTCAGGAGCTTAAATCCATGTTTGAGAAACAAGCTGGAGTGGAGTGGTTTGACCTGATCCAAACTTTCCATGCTTGCAAACAGGATGAGGGAAAACCAGTTGGCCCATATGTCATTAGATGAAGAATTATGTGGAACTGGAACGTCTTGGTTATGTGCTCCCACAAGAGCTTAGTGTTGGTTTAATCTTGAATGGCCTCACTGAAACAAGCATAACATGGGGAAGACAGTTGGTGGGTCATTGTTAGAGGAATTGTCCTACTTACCTTGCCGAGTTGATTAAGAAGAAGAAGCAAGTTGGCACTGCCAGTTCTTCAGATGTCTTCATAATAGAATTATTTTTTTCCTACTAAATCCTGGGTGTATGACACTAGTTGTGGTACTCATATTTGTAACACAAAACATGGTCTTGGAGGAGTAAGAAAGCTTATATCCCTAAGCCTAAAAACCCTAAACCTTCTGCTAAAGAGCACCCGGCAAAGGATGACGCATGCCACCACTGCAAAGAGGTGGGTCATTGTAAGAGGAATTGTCCTGCTTACCTTGCTGAGTTGATTAAGAAGAAGAAGCAAGTTGGCACTGCCAGTTCTTTAAATATCTTTGTAATAGAATTATTTTATTTTCCTACTAAATCCTGGGTGTATGACACTAGTTGTTACTCATACTTGTAACATAAAATATGGTCTTAGAGTAGTAAGAACCCTGAAACAAGTAGAAGCTATTGGAATTTTTGACTTAGTTTTACCTAATGGCCTAGTGATTTGTTTAGACAATTGTCATTATGCACCTATTATTACTAGAGGTGTTGTTTCAGTTTCACGTTTGGTTAAAAATGGTTTATCTAATGTTTTACAGATTATGGAATTTCAGTTTCTAAGAATGATGTTTTTTATTTTAATGCTATTCCCGGTAATGGTATTTATGAAATTGATATGTCTAATCTTGTGCCAAATGTTAATTCTATTTATAATGTTAGCAACAAAAGAGTCAAGCATAACTTGGACTCTTGACTTAGTTTCACCTAATGGCCTAGTGATTTGTTTAGACAATTGCCATTATGCAACTACTATTACTAGAGGTGTTGTTTCAGTTGCACATTTGGTTGACAATGATTTTATCCAATGTTTTACGAATTATAGAGTTTCAGTTTCTAAGAATAATGTTGTTTATTTAATGCTACTTCGAGTGATGGTATTGATGAAATTGAAATGCTTAATCTTTTGCCAAATGTTAATTCTAATGCTAGCTACTTCATTACCTTTACGGATGATTATAGTCGTTATGGCTATATTTATTTACTTATACAAAAACATGAAGTTTTTTGAAACGTTCAAGGTGTTTAAGAATGAAGTAGAAAATCAACTCGAAAAGACTATAAAGGCATTTCGATCAGATAGAGGAGGCAAATAGATTAGTCAAAAGTTTAAAGATTATCTAAAAGTTTGTGGAATTGTCCAGCAGCTTACACCTTCAGACACGCCAGTCTGAAAGGAGGAGTCGTACTCTGTTAGACATAGTTCGATCAATTATGAATCTTACAACTTTGCCATTATCCTTTTGGGATTATGCTCTAGAGTTTGTTGCATGCATTCTCAATATGGTTCTAACCAAGAAGGTTGATAAGACACCATATGAACTATGATATGGAAAAGTTCCTAATTTGTCTTACTTAAAGGTCTGGAATTGTGAGGCGCTTGTGAAGCAGGACACGCCTGACAAACTTCATCAAAGATCTGTTAAGTGTATCTTTATAGGATAACCAAAAGAAATGATGGATTACTATTTCTACTTCCCACCTGAAAACAAAATAGTTGTTGCGAGGTATGCTGAATTCTTTGAGAAAAATCTTTTGTCTCAAGAAGTCAGTGGAAGGGCGGGAGAACTTGAAGAAATTCAAGATGAAGGTACATCACCTTCTGAAATCACTAGCGAAATTTCTAAGGAGGTTGAAGGTTTCGAACCACCTCAAGAGGAAGAAGCTCCTGTTTGTAGGCCCGAAAGGCCACATCGAGCTCCTAACCGCTTATGTCTAAATGTAGAAGTTGAGGAGCATAGTTTATGGGATCTTAATGAACCTGCTAACTATAAAGCTGCAATGTTAGATCAGGAATCTAATAAGTGGCTCGATGCTATGAATGCAGAGATGCAATCCATGAAAGATAATCAAGTCTAGAGCTTGGTTGATCTTCCTCCTAATGGTAAGACTGTTAGAAGCAAATAGATTATTAAGAAAAAGACTGACATGGATGGAAATATACACACCTACAAAGCTTGTTTTGTAGCAAAGGGATTTATTCAAACATACGGGGTTGATTATGAAGAAACGTTCTCACCCGTTGCTGACATTAAAGCTATTAGAATTCTCATAGCTATAGCGGCGTTCTATGACTATGAGATATGTCAAATGGATGTAAAAATTGCCTTCTTAAATGGTTATCTTGAAGAAGACATCTATATGGTGCAACCTGAAGGCTTTATTGATCTTAAACATCCCAGGAAAGTATGCGAGCTTCAAAGATCCATTTATGGTCTTAAGCAAGCATCAAGAAGCTGGAATAAAAGATTTGATGAGGAAATCAAAAGGTTTGGATTTGCTTAAAATCTTGATGAGTCATGTGTATATCAAAAGGCTAGTGGGAGTAATGTTACATTCCTCATCTTATACGTTGGTGACATAATCATCATGGGAAATCACATTCCAAGTTTACAAAGTGTAAAAGATTATCTTGGAAAGTGTTTCGCAATAAAAGATTTAGGGAAGCGACATTTATTCCTGGAATCAAGATCTGCAGAGATAGATCGAAGCGATTAATTGGACTTAGTCAAAGTGCTTACATGGATAAGATCTTAAAGAGATATAAGATGGATAATTCCAAACGTGGTTACATCCCCATGCAAGAGAGATTTGACTTGAATAAAACACAAGGTGCTTAAACACCTAGAGAGGTGAAGCGTATACAAAATGTACATTATGCTTCGGCGGTAGGTTCCATTATATATGCGGTTAGATGCACTAGACCTGATGTTGCGTTCGCGTAAAATATAACAAGCCATTTTTCAACAGACTCCTGGTGAACCACACTGGACTGCTGTGAAAAATATTCTTAAGTATTTAAGAAATACTAAAGATATGTTCTTGGTTTATGGTAGAAATCCTGAAGCTGAACTTAGAGTTGATTGCTATTGCAATGCTGGATTTGAGACCGATAGAGATAAAATAAAATCTCAGACAGGATACGTCTTCATTTTGAATGGAAGGCGCAGTAGAATAGAAAAGCTCTAAGTAAAGTACTACTGTAATGTCCACTACAAAAGCTGAATACATAGCTGCTTCAGAAGCAGAGATGAAAGCTGTTTGGATTAGGAAGTTTATTTCAAGGCTTGGTATAGTACCAACAATAAACGAACCAATTAAGATGTTTTGCGACAATTCAGCCGCACTTCTTATTGCCAACGAACCGGGGGTTCAGAGGGGCGCCAGACACTACCATAGAAGTAACCTTCTTAAAGTTCACACAGATGACAATCTAGCATATCTTTTTACGAAGGCTTTACCGAAAGGAAAGCTTACTCAACATGCTAAGAGCATGGGACTTCGTTTTAGCTAGTAGTTTCATGTAGATCTGTGTTTAGTATTTGGATAAGGGATATTTGAACAATTTATTTTATGATAATGATACTAGGTATTTTTGTTATATATATATCTTAAATTGTATCCTATATTTGCATGTTTTAAATCCGTGAATAATAATAGTTATTATTCTAAATTAATCCGTTGTCGATTAACAATATGGGAATATTGTTAAATTAAGACAATTCTGAGTGATTGGTGATATTGTAGATATTAAGGATGTGTCCACCAAACTCACATGATATTCATAATGATACTGAGATTTTCCCAACACAAGGATCTTACTATTATGGACGACGGTCATCAAGTAAACCTTGTAAGTGATTTTATTTACAAAATCCTTAGACTTGAGATGCAAGTAGGTCTTGCATATGTGGATAATCCTTCTTGATCTAGTCTAAGTTATCCTGAAAAATGGATAACTAATAAGGACTATTTCAGAAGTGATTTTGAAACATGATGACTTGGCACTTGTAGTTAATATGGAATTTGTTCCTTCAATAGTTGACGAAAGATGCCACTGGGCCCCTCGTGAAATTAAATCAGAGTGTGTATGGCCGTACCCTAAACTCATGTTAGATTAATCTCATTTGATTATTTCGCTAATCTGATTAGTTTTACAATACAGAAACAGAATCGTTAAACAATTGGATGACTTTTGATCCAGATCTAATTTTAACACGGTGTCCAAAAACAAAGAGGGATTGTAAATAACCTAAATCATCTTTATCTTGTGAACTTTATGAAACCACACTCAATTTTTTTCTCGAGAGCATTGGCGTGTTGCTAGACGCTTACCAATGTTATTATGTTATTTATACATGTCCAAGTGGGAGCTGTTGGATTATGAACAAGTATAAATTGATATATGTCCGGGAAATGTTTTGAGCCTACGGGGACGCACACGTTTATACGTAGAGCAACGAGTATATATATATATATATATATATATATATATATATATATATATATATATATATATATATATATATATATATATATTAGAGTAATATATATAAAGTGTTTAACAAACGATCGTTAAAAGTTAACTAAGAATTAATATTAGTCGGTTAAAAGTTAAAGGGACTAATATTGAATAAACCGAAGAATGAAAGGGTGTGGTTTACCCTTGCCTTGCACTCCAAGGAACATGCTTGCCTTGCACTCCAAGGAACATGCTTCCTTGCACTCCAAGGAACAAGGACTATATATAGAGGCTTAGGGCTTTCATTATTGATATGACTTGAAACCTAAAACCCTTAAAATCGTCCTTGTGCTCTCCTTGTGATCGACCGATCTTATAACCCAAAAGGGTTTTGAGTTCTTGCTTCTTCCCTTGTTCGATCGCAGATAAACCCTCAAGGGGTTTCGTTTTCTTGGTGGTTCGACCCAAAAGATCACAAGGGTTATTCGGTTTAGCTCGTGTGTTGATTGATTCAAAGACGAAGGTTATCGTTTGGTTTAAACACTACTAGTACTAGCATACCTCGTTGTTTGCTTGAACGTATCGTGTGTGTAAACTTAGAGGGTTTATACTTTGATCCTCGTGGTTACGCGTGGTGTTATACATACGCGTATATTCAAGACGGTGTTAACGGTTACCTATTAAGCCGTGTTTCATTTCGTGCAAAAAGGTATACACTTCAATCTTGTTAACTATGTTATTCTATACGTGTTTATTATCCGCTGCGTACTCATGATATAATGGTTATTAGTTCTAAAAACCCAACAGTCTACACCTGCAGTGGATAAAGGCAAAGGAGTAGAATCAGTTGCTGAATAAGACAGTGCACCAAAAAAGAAAAGAGGCAGGCCACCATCACATGTCGATTAGGTGTTAGGATTACCACCAACCCGGTGAAAGATCTGAAAGGATTGCCAACATGAAGGAGAAGAAAGCCTTTGAATTTGACAATTATGGAACAGGTAGCACTCCTGATAAGGCCTTTGATGTGTCTGATTAGTTTTGAACTTGGTTTGTAATATGTATGGGTCAAAAGTCTAGACAACAACATGTGGTATTTGCAGGTTTTATGGGCCTCGCATGTTTTGTGCCAATTTTGTATCTTGAACTATGTAGTTGTACCTTTGACTATCTTTAATCAAGATAAAGCATGTTACTTTTGACCCTTAATTTGGTTGTCATCTACTAGTAATTGTCTGGGCATAACCCATGTGCAAAACAGGTTAGTTATGTTCCCACTTGCAAAATCCATTTATTCAAATGCTTGAAGGCATACACATGCCAATGGTACAAAGATCAACATACACCTTAATATGTTAATGGAAAAACACAGACACATTCCAATGGTAGATACACACACACCATTAATCATTGTTTTGTTCAATACAAAACTAAGACATCTTCCTTGGCCCTCCAACAATACAAAACTATGAATGCAAGTTGCTATATACATAACTAGAATGCCCACTAACCCTGTAACTTTTCATATCAAACACACTATCTTATACTTATCAACAATATGCAGCTCTTTCAATAATGTGAAGATGAAAATGGTCTTCCAGAACCTTGCATTCTTTTAGGTTAGTGCTAGTTCAGCTTCTATGCCAGCAAACTCATCTTGGAGGATAAACAAGGAACACTATAGCTGAAAATAAACAAGGAACACTCCAGAACCTTACATTAGATAAACAAGGAACACTATAGCTGAAAATATGAAGAAAATGGTCTTCCAGAACCTTGCATTCTTTTAGGTTAGTGCTAGTTCAGCTTCTATGCCAGCAAACTCATCTTGGAGGATAATCAATTGTTCTTGGCTTGTTAACTCAGTAGCAATTTCTTGTATTTGATGAGGATTAAGTTGTCCATACATTCCATACAAATGGCCCATATACCATTCGTTATCTAACTCTGGATCATACCAGTAAAACTTACACTTCTTGACACCAGTTTTCTAAAAATTAAACATTAGTAAACAACAACGATGGTCACACACATTGTTCATGACATAAGTTAAATAAAACAACGAAAAAGTAATATAAAACATACGTATCGGTTAGGGAAACTAGAAAACGTCTACATGGATTTGTGAGAGTCCATGACGTGAGTTCCATCAACGAGAGCTTGCACTTTCACTCAGCAGGTATGGGTTCTTGATAATTAATTGCAGCCATGTTTCAATTTTAGTGTTTCTAGGTGTTAGGGTTCTTGATTTGGGGATCTGGTAAAAGTAAAAGTTGAAAAGGGGTTATAACGGTTATATATTTGGGTACAAATGGGCCGGGTAATAAAGTTTCGGGTTATTGAGATGGATAGTTAGCCACGGTGGAAATAGAATTAATAATTTTGGTAAAAAAAAGAAAAAAATGACGTGGAAATTTAGCCGGTCATCTTGGTAATATTAACACATAGCAAACAAGTTCGTTGGTGTAGGTAGGACGATATTTAGTTCGTTGGTGATGTCGTGACATTTTTGAAAGTTCGTGGGTATTTTTCGACTTTTACCCAAGCTATAAATGAGCAACCTACTTTTTTTTATCATGCTACTATGACTAACCTACTTCAAAAAGTATCAACACGAGTAACTTACTTTTAAAAAGTCATCGTAACCATTGTTTTTTCTTATACACTTCAGCTGCCACCTAGGATGCCATGTGTACAGTCAAAGTCAAAATCAAAGTCAACTTTTTTTAATTTTTTTTGTTATACTTTGTTTTATGTTTTTTTACTTTGTTTATTAATTAAAAAAACAAAAAAAAACTATTATTTAATTTTTATTACTATTTACAAATTTTTATTATTTTAAATTTTTTTTATTTAAAACTTTTTACTTTGTTTGTTATTAATTTTTTTTTAAAAATAAACAAAGCAAGAAAAACATAAAACAAAGTATAACAAAAAAAATTAAAAAAAAATGACTTTGACTTTGACTGTACACATGACATCCTAGGTGACAGCTGAGGTGTACAAGAAAAAAACAATAGTTACACATTTTGATGACTTTTTAAAAGTAACTTACTCATATTGATACTTTTTGAAGTAGGTTACTCATAATAGCACAAAACAAAAAGTACTCATTTATAGCTTTTGTCCTAAAAGATTTTGCAAGGTTTTTAATTTACTTAGGTGTTTGTCTTTGTAAAATCAAGATTAAAGATCGAAATTTTTTATTATAATGTCATTTTTAGTAGTCTTTGTAATATTATACGAATTCACAAATTATTATATATTATAAACACAAAATTATATGAATATTTCATAAAAATGTTATCATTAATTATGATTATGAAATGTTTAAGAAAAAAATAACGAAAGACAAAAATGTCCATTCTTACAACCATACTCCATCAAATGCCTATTTATTTTCAAAAAATCTGAAATACCCACAAAATCCACAAGGTTTGCTACATTTAGTCGATTTTTGAAAATATCGAAAAATCGCAAGGTCATTTGAAAAACCTTGCGATTTTTCGATTTTTTTCAAATCCGCAAAGTTTTGGATAAATCTTACGAGATTTTCATGCAAGGTTTTGTTACAGATTCAAGAAATAAAATGTTTTTTTATCTAGCCAAGTTTGACTTTTAAAAGACCTTGCGATTTTCCAAAATTCCGCAAAATATAGCAAACCTTGCGGATTTTGTGGGTATTTTAGATTTTTTGAAAAAATAGGTATTTAGTGAAGTATGATTGTAAAAATGAGTATTTTTGTGATTTTCCTTTTAAAAAATTAACATGATGGTTTATTAAATTGTACAAAACATAATCCATAAATTTGTAAATTTTTTGTTTGTGGTTCAAAAAAAGTAAAATCGGTCAGATCAGATCTTAAGATCCTATGATCAAGATCGGGATCTGTTGGGGCAATTCAGTGCCCAATGGTATTTACCTTAGAATTTGAATAGAAATTATCCAAAGTGTTAGATAACATCAACATTACTTAGGTCATTGAATGAAGTCCCTAAATCAAAAAAAGAAAGTGATGGGTTTAGTGAGTTGTGGCAATAAGCTCACTGAACCACAGACGATCTCCTCAACATTCGAAGAACTTGAAGACTTAGAGAGTGAAGAATAGGTGAGATTAGTTTAAAGGGATAAGAATAATGTCAGTGTCATCGGTGACTTTTAGAAAGTGGATTGTTCTCTTACTTAGAATAAGAAATTGTAATAAAGACAAATGTACAAGTGCCGATCAACATAGGGACACGTACTCGCCTAACGGGTATTACCCAACCCTAGCAGTATGCATTGAACACGATGTAAAGTAGTAGAGTTTTTATGTTTGTGCAATTAATGATTGAATCATTCACAAACTCTCTACTCTTTCAAATCAACTAAGTCCCTGTTAATTATCATAGTTGTTAATTCAAAGTAATACTTTGTTTTACTTGAGTTATTAGAGAGGAGATCACCATACTATACATTGTCATTCAATCTTGTTTGTTTTTCCACAAACAATTAAATATAATTCTTTAATAATTATTAAATAAGGACTAAACGTTGAAAAATTTTGTGTTGTTTATTTTAAAGTCGTTTATCTTTAACAAAACATCTTCATTACGTTACTTAAGCGTAAATTAATTTATATTAACTCCATAGTTAATTTATATCCGAAGTAAAACCACAATAAAAATTAAGGGTACGTTTGGTTTATAAGTGGGTTTAGATTTAGATTAGGTATTGAATTTGGATTTGGTGTAGGTTTTAGAGAGAGAAATTGTATTTGTTTTATTAATTTAATAATAAAATTTAATATAAAAATATTATTTAAAAATATAAAAAAATGCATGTGTGTGAGAGAGAAAGAGTGGTGTAGCATGTGTAAAATGGGTTTTTATCAAAACCCTTTATCCTTTTTTACTTTTACCTTTTGTGGGCCATTTTTACTATTCTCTTAAACCAAACTACAACATGAGGAAGATGGAGGGCGGAGCAAGAGTAGTACATCCAGCAATTGAATCTTTGTCTTATCTGATCGGCACATGGAAAGGAACTGGAGAAGGTGGTTTTCCCACCATTTCTTCCTTCTCTTACGGTGAAGAGCTCACCTTCACTCATCCCGGTAACAAGGTACTACTACTAGTCTCCCAATTTATTATTATCATCATCCAAAATGTCATCATTACTTCATTCTTTCTTGCTACAATTTGTTAGGATTCTTATGTCTTGTGATACCCATTATGATTCAGAAGAAATTCTGTATATTGCAACCACTTTCTTATCAAACATGGCCGTGTACAGTGTACTAGTGGACATTTTGAATGTATTCTAAATTGCCGCGTCAACCTTTCCAAAAAACGGGAGGCCGTTTGAGTATGTGTGACAGTCAGCTCAAACCCCACGGATTAGTCGGAAACAATGGTTACCCCAAAAAAAAATGTGACACTCATGAAAGGAACCATTATTATTGCTATGAGTCTCTCTGTTACAGACAAGCGCTGTAAAGATGCTGTTTTTCATTAGGAGTCATTCTTAAAACTTTATCAAACTTCTTGACTGATGATAAGATATTTGCTTACTTATGAATGCTTTTTTATCTGTGCGAGAGAGAAGCCTGTAATAGCTTATTCCCAAAAGACTTGGAAGTTGAGTTCTGGAGAGCCCATGCATGCTGAGAGCGGCTATTGGAGGCCAAAGCCTGATGGAACTATTGAGGTTGTCATTGCGCAGAGCACTGGTCTTGTCGAGATTCAGGTTATTCACTTCACTTTTTCAAGTTATACTTCAGTAATTTGTCCCAACCTCTGCTATTTCTCTTGGAACTGTATTATATTGCGACATTGGTCAGTTATGGTTCAGCGTTGCATAACATCCGCGGAACCTAATTAAAAGAAATACTAGCAATTTATATTATATGGAACTGTTTGGCCTCAGTTGACAAGGAAATTGCAACTACAAGTGCAGATTTCGACCTGGTATATCCGTCTGAGAGTTTGCAAAAGTTGTTTTCATTCAAGAATTATGTGCCTTTCTGTGTTCAAGATGCCAGAACCTAATCTGTCACTTAGTACATGTTAAACTGAATCATATTCTAATCGTTTTTCTTTTAACATAACAAGGTCGTTGTTCACTTATTTTGGTGCTCGGTTAATGATGTTCTTCCTTGCAGAAAGGAACATATGATGCTGAAAAGAAGGAGATAAACCTTCAGAGTGAGCTTGTAGGAAATGCGTCTAAGGTAATGGGTTTCATATTTCGTGATCACCTTCCCAATAACTTTTATTTGTTTCTTCCATAGGATAAACTATACTTTTTCAAAATCCTTTAGTTGTCTGTTGTGTGTACGTGCAAGTGTTCGAAAGTGTACAAAAAAGCCTATTTGAACTGTATTTTGATATACATGTGCATTTCTCTTGAAGCTAGTTGAGGTTAGGCTTGGGGATTGGGATATAGTAGAGGAGGCAAAATGGGCGGATTGGCTAACGAACCAGATCGGGCAATTTCTATTATCAGTGAAAACATTAGGCCAGTTATACAGACACTCTTTAGTTTTGTTCCATTTTATATACTAATTGATGTTTCAAATATGATTGAAAACCTATATCACCACAGTGATAAACTAGATCTGTAAATAAAATGATTTTATGCAATTTGGGTGAGATTTGGCCAGTTTCTGTTTAAAGGTATATTTTAACCACTAGATGCAAAGATAATCCAAAATGGCCCGTTTATAATAACTAAATGGGTTGAAATTTCCACCTCTAGGATAAATCATAGAGGTTTGATAGTCTGTTTATGTTTGTTGGACAGGTTAAAGAGATATCTCGCGTTTTCACTTTGGTTAACGAAGAATTAACTTACGTGGTTGAGATGGCTACCAATCTCACCAGTCGTCAGCCACATCTGAAAGCATCGCTCAAGAAACTATAATGCTCTTTTGAAACTTACATGGTTGACATTCAAAGATATTACTGATTCAGGGGAAAGAATCTTATCAGCTTTGTTGTACATGTATACATGACCTAATTCATATGGAATCAAAATTATCCTCAGTCTTGCGATATTTGACTTTGTTCGCCAAATACCATCGCTAATAAATATCGTTCTGAACCGGCATATTTCTATACCTTTATATATTGTATTTACGATGTACAAAATTCAATCTTGATTGTCTTGTGACTGAAGATCTGGTTATCATGTTATAATTATTGTAAATGTTGGTTATTGATAGAATAAGCTAATGCTAATCGAAAACACATGTGATGTTACATGTAGAATTTCAGACTTTTGAGTATCCAATACATGTGAAGCATAACCAAAATTTAGACATCTTCAGAATCATGACTATCCCATGTTTCCCATACAAACATACTTTATCTGCAAGAATGACCAATAACCAACAGTCACACTCATGTCTGGGAAAATCCATATGAACTAACAAAAGAAATCATGTTACTGGTACTTACTTCTAGATAATCATCCATTCCATATTTGGAACCTTCCCGTCCTAAACCAGACTGCTTAAAACCTCCAAACGGGGCCACCTGCACGTGATGCAAATTCGCATTATGACCATTATATATGGCATTTTTTTCTACCCGTTTCTGTACAAAAGATGGATATGTTACCTCATTAGAAATTGATCCCTCGTTGACTCCAACCATACCGTATTCAAGAGCTTCAGACACACGCCATGAGCGTTGAATACTGTTTGTGTATACGTAAGCAGCTAATCCTGCACAGGTGCATCAAATATCCGTCTTAACAAACTAAACACTTCAAACCGCGAGTATAATAAAGGAAAAATGTGAAAAATCAGGGACAAATATAGATACGGGTGACAATGAAAACCTGAATCAGTGTCATTAGCTATCTGTATAGCTTCTTCTTCAGTTTTAAACCGAATAATAGGTGCAACAGGCCCAAATACCTCCTGCCTGTAGGAATAACGATCAACGAACTAGTTAAGTCCACATCCATACTAGGCATAACTTAAAACCTTGATACCTAATTACTTGCTAAAGAATACAAGTTTGAGATTACCTTGCTATGAGCATCTCGTTATTGACATCAGTTATAATCGTGGGCTCATAGAAGGAAAATCCTAGGCTATGCCTTTTACCTCCAAGAAGAACTTTTGCTCCCTGTATCAAACAGTATTCTTACCCTTGTGGCGAAAATCATAGAATTATGCTACACCATATATACGAACTCTTACAAGGATTTGGGGCACTTGTGATACTATATAAAATAGCGCATGTACGCTACTATTTGGATGATTGGGAATGCATGATAATGAACATTTTAAAATATTCAACTAGCAAAGTGTTTATTAAAAAGTGCTTATATCACCAAATGTAAGCCAAAATTAATCCAAGTACATCAAAAGTGCTTCTTTTTCATCTTAAAAAAACACTGTGCCAAACACCCTTTTTAGTTTATTAGAGGCAGTGTGATGAAAAAATGGATTTGAGATGATGTTAGGATCAATAAAGGTTAGGAATCATATGAAGGTATGATAAATCAAACCTTAGAGACGGCATCTTGCACAAATGAATCAACCTGAAAGGCAACACTGAAAGAGTTAAACTGATCGATTTGAGGATTTAGAAACATAAGATAGCACTATTTAAAGTAAATTTCGAATGACTCAAGAAAAGTTCAACCTTTTGTGCAGCAGCATTGTTGATAAGCGGTCCCTGCGAAATAATATTGATACACGATCAGAATTCTTCAAGAACGCCCTAAAAAAGATAAACTTATGCATTGAAGTGCAAACAATGTGTGTAAACTGATTACCTGAGTCACACCTTCACTTAAACCATTGCCAACTTTAAGGTTTTGTACGGCCTTTGAGTATGCATTTATAAATTTCTCATATATGCCTACGGAGATGTTAGTTATCAATCTCTTTATGCAACAACGATAAATTGCTGATAAATTCTAGTTGCTTATTATACCTTCTTGCACAAGTACTCTATTCGTACAGACACATTGTTGTCCCGTATTATAAAATTTAGTCGACAACTGAAATAACAAAAATGAGTAATTCATTAGTATTGGAGTGAAATTGATTGGAACAAAATTGCAAGTCACTTACGCTCCCTTTGACCGCCGCTGCGAGATCTGCATCATCGAAGATTATGCAAGGTGCGTTACCACCAAGTTCAAGAGATACCTACAACAATCATCAGTTGATATTTATTTTTTTTAACGCCAGAAACTGCAACAAAGTTTGAAGAAACTAAACACATGAATTTTAGTATTACTTTTTTAACAGTCTCGGATGCACCAGCCATCAATTTCTTTCCAACACCAGTTGAACCAGTAAATGTTATCTTCCTTACTTCTGTGCTCTCTTGTAAGGAATCTCCGATACTAGGAGCATCTCCCATGACCACATTCAAGACACCCTGCGATTAAAGTTAGCAAGAAGTTTTATAGACATTATGTGAAAGCAATCATAGGAGAAACATTAATGCGATCTATGCATACATATTTCATTGGTGCAAGTTAAGTAGACATACTGGTGGGATTCCAGATTGAAGGGCGAGCTCAGCCGCTGCTAAGGCGGTCAATGGTGTGAGCTCAGAGGGCTTTATAATCACGGTACACCCACAGGCAAGAGCAGGGCCAGCCTGATACAACCACCAATATGCGAAGTTTCATTTCGAGCTATAGTCAACAAGTACAAATACCATCATATGGTGCAGCATGTCATGACATTAACTGAAACATCCCACCTTTCGTGTAATCATTGCCAGGGGGAAATTCCATGGAGTGATTGCACCAACAACACCAACAGGCTGCAGGTTACAAGAATCATGAAATACTTCAAAAGCATTGGAAACGGTGAATGTCATACAGCATACAATATATCTAATCACCTCTTTTAGAACAAACAGACGGCGATCAGACAGTGGTGATGGGATTATATCGCCATAAACACGTTTTGCCTCCTCCGCAAAGAACTCAATGAACTTAGCCGAATATACGACCTGCAAGGCAAAAAAAAACCATGTATATGTGCTTGTTCTCCGAACGTAAATACTTTTATTCCAATTATTTGACAATCATACCTCCCCAATGGCTTCTCTTAGAGGTTTTCCTTGTTCCAAAGTTATAAGTTGTCCAAGCTCTTCTTTATGTTCACTCAGTAAGTTATACCTTCAATTATTTGTTTGAAAAAAATGATCAAACATCTTTCACGAGTAATTAAGTTTTTTATATATCCAAAAGAAAGAAAACAAGAATATTATCAACATTTAGTACCAATTGCGCAGGCGACTGCTTCTGTCAGCAGCAGTAAGCTTCCTCCAGGCTAAACAGCAATGATTATTGTTATGGTATCAATATCGTGACATCAAATGCAGATTCCACTAATCGAACGGGGCCTTAGAATGTGTTTTTAATCTAGTTCAAGTCAGTTTGCAGTCCTAAATTGTTTTTTTTGGTTTTTGGATAAAATGAACATTATTCTAATTCTTAAATAACTTTCTAACTTTTATTATTAATCAACATTTATTTGTTTATCCGATTGTGATATTGAATCTGATTCAGTTCGCATTAATCAATTTTAAAAGACATGTAGGAAAACAACTAGCATCATATAAATGAAGAGTGCTTAAGAGAATAGTTTTCATTAAATAACAGTTAGAGAAATTTGAAGATCTATACGGCTTAAAGCATCGTAGGCTGAAGAAATCGCATCTTTTGTCTCCCTCCCACCCATGAACGGAACAGAAGCTATAACTTCACCATCAGCAGGGTTGTGAACCTGCCACAACCAACATCAGATGAGA
>BQNB010060218.1:0-37014 GCA_026074375.1 Tanacetum coccineum
GCATGTCGGTAATGGTTCGTAGCAATTCGGTCCTAACTGCCACCAGGTTGTTCGAGTTTGTCATATCGGAAAAGCTCGCCCTTTCGATAGCACTGAAACCGTACTTTTTTTTTTGAACGGCAAATTGAAATTAATAAAAAACTAGCAAGAAGCTAGAAAATTACAAGGATATGGATTTAGGACATTTCATCCAGGAAATCCAATCAATATTGTTTTTACATCTATTGGAACACCAAGTAAAAGAGAACGAAACAATATCATCAAAAAGAAGCTCCATACGCGGATGAGAAGATCCAAAAAGCACTTGGTTGCGGAATTTCCAAATCATCCACCACATAACATAAAAGACCCCTTCTAGCATTTCCTTTTGAGCTTTAGAAAACCGAGTAGTTTTGAACCAAGCAATCCATTCTTCGTAACAAGAAAAATCTGGAATATCAATTTCCCACCATCGAGCAATTTTACGCCATAAAGTCCGAGCTAAATTACAAGAGTAGAAAAGATGCGAGCATGATTCTCCAGCTAAACCAACAATTTTAGGCATAATAAATATAATGATATTATCAATCTCCCACGAAGTGTAAGATAAAGTCTCCGTGGGGAGCTTAATCCAAACAAAACCGTACTTGTGAGGGTGGGTTCCGTCCAGCAAACGCTTCCACCCTCAACAATTCCGGAGCACGGGTACGCAACTGATCCAAATACCGATTCAACTCATGCAACAAATTGTTCGCCAACTCGACATCAGCTACAAGTTCTTGACGTAGTCGGGGAAGGGTCTGTCTTCTCAATTCGTTTGGTTCATTAGCCATTGTTTGAATGATGTGTGTGAAAATGAGGTGTTATTTGAAGAGAGTTTGTGTTAAAAAATAATTTATTGTTGATTAAGTTTATAGGTTATTTATATTTGAAAAATGAGACAGTGTAAAACTTTATTTTATTTTTATAAATCAAACGGTAACAAATCATGAGGGTCCACACAAATTACTACCTCACGCTTGGTGAGGTAGTCACCATTCAAAGCGAAAAAAACAAACACTTCAGGCGTGAGGCTTAGGGGTGTTTTGGAGTTAGCCCGTGAGTGGCTCGGTGAGGAGTCCAAACTCACGGCCACTCCCTCCAGCCTTAGCGATGAAGCTTGCTAAATTCCTATTAGGTGGTATTGTATGCCACTAAATACATAAAGCAAACTGGTACTTTCTTATACAAAAACATCTTAATATGAAATGAAGCAATTTATATGAATAATCTCTAACAAGTCAACCAGTTTATCCACTTAACTTTTGTTTTACAATAATAGAGTTATGATTCCATTTTATTATGTAAGATATCAAAAGAAAACGAGTAAACCAAGATTCATATCTTGATGACTAGCTAGATTCGGAAAAGGAATATGTCCAGATAAGATGACATAGTTTATTACCTAACAAAATCGGAGACAACAAGGTTACGGGTCATAACTTATTCGAAACATCCTACCAAGTACCAACTAAGTAGTTATTGATATTGTGAAGAAAAATAAACTAAGGTTAAAATATACACGTGAGAAGAACAAAAAATATTTAAAATTAAAGATTTCTTATAAAATCTAAAAATCATAATAAATCGTTTGTGCCTTTAAATGCTTTCCAAAAACTGTATAGCTTTGTTGAAAAAATCATGAATAAATCGTTTGTGCCTCAAAATTTAGTAATTCGTTTTTTTACATCAAAAATTCGCTTTACTAAGAGCTGACTGATATTCCAAAGATTGACTACATTTCATAAAAGCCAAACGTAGGCCGTGGCCAATCATCCATCTCCGGTCAGCAACATCGGTAAGCATATGAGGATAGAGCTCTGAATCCATATAATAGTTAAGTACAGAGAGACGCGCATCCAAGTCAGCATTACACCTCTCAATACGTTGGGATTTAGCATCTTGCACAGCCATGAACTCTTCTCTCATCTTAGCCTCAACCCCCGCCCCCCCACCCACTCAGATTCCAACTTCGACACCTGGTCCTTCAGCCCATCACAAAGAGACTCCAGTCCGGAAACGTGACCAAGGAGTTCGGCATTCCTGGCCCCAATATCAACAAGCTCGTTTGCCCGGGCAACAGCTGCTGCCTCCAGCTCGAAAACCCTACCATGGAGCCTAATAACCGCCATGGCTTCACCGTCCGCCTTTTCCAACTTAGACTTTAAACTTGCAATTTCCGCATCCCTCTGCTGGTTGGTCTCTGCACTCTTAACAAACTTCTGTTGGATTATGACCATATATGAATTAATATATGTCCGAAAATATTTTCGAGCCTAAGGGGACGCACACGTTTATATGTAAAATGACGAGAAAATATATTAATGTAATATATTAAATGTATAACAAACGATCGTTAAAAGTTGACGAGTATTAAATAATTAGTTAAGCGTTTAATGGTTGAACGTGAGGGACTAATTATTAATAAACCAAAGACAAAAGGGTTCGGTTGCCTTTTCCTTTTTCCCTATCCGGTTGTGACTAGAATCCTAATAGGATTAGGAGTTGTATTCTTAGTCTATAAATATGGTTTAGTTTTTCATTAAAATATAACTTGGCCTCGTGACTATGAGTAGAAGAAGCACCGGCCTCATGAGCCGGACCAGCAGTTGTAGCCTCGGCCTCCGTCTACACATAAGGAACGGGAGAAGCAGACTTCAATGAAGCGAACAAGTTAGTATTCACTAGCTCTGCAGAAGGTGAACTGGATGATATAACAACGAAGCGGCCAGACGCAGGACGAGTCCTAACATTCCCATTCTGCGCGGAACCAGACTCGTCCTAACACTCATGATCCGGAGTTGGAGTAACAGAGGAAGAAACAAACTCATCCATGGCAGCGGTGGCAGGCCCAGACCCAATGTCCTGCTGACTACTCTGGGTAACAAACTTTTTCAGAACAACTGGAGTCTTGTAAGCCGTAGTCGGATTCCGCTCTGGAGAAACAAAAGAAGAAGAACCATTGGCTTTCTTCATACGCGGCAAACCATCGTTAAACACAACACTCTTCTTTTTCTTGCCAGCCGCACTCTTTAACTCATCCACAATAGTGTGATCTACAATACGGATAATATCACAAAAAGGAGAAATAACCATATCCTCAGTCTCCTTGGACAACGGAACCTCTTCCTCCCCAATGGTTCTCTCTCCAACCTTCACCTTAAAGGGATTAGAAGACTTAACAAAATCCAGCAAACCCATCTCTACAAAAGAAAACAACACGAATTATTTACACAACAAATCTAAATATAAGGTACAAACACATAAACAAACACATGAACGAACGCTTACTACTACTGTCGGGTCTTAAAAAGGTAGGACGGACATCCTCCTCAACAAACGACCGGCTTAAGCCAACAACAGAAGAAAAAAACCTATGGATACTTCCTAATAACAACACGAACCTCATTAAGCCAATCTATAAGGTTGAAGTCAACAACATCGTCAGATGGGAGAGGATCCCTCTCAATGGAATGTCCAACCACGAAACAGATATAGGAAAAATGGACGCGTCAATCCAAAAGAAATGATTATTCCAATTCTTCAAAGAATTAAGATTCTTTGTGTAACAGCAGGGAGTATCCGCACCACTACGCTTTGCGAAAGACAGCCAACCGTTACTAATAGAGTTCCAGTAAAACCTACGAAATGTACCAACGGTGGGCTGGCCTCGAGAATTTGACTAATCTTCGCAGCAACAATAATAGACAATTAGGAGAATTTGATTTGATAATACTCGAGAACACTAAGAAGAAACTTAGAAAAAGGAATATGAAAGTTGGCAAACTCTATGAAACAAGTGTAGATACCTATCTTGCCTTCCAGACTATTCATAATCGTGTCATTACGACCGGGTAATTATGGCCTTAAATTAGCACTAATGTCGTACTTACTACAAGACGCATCTAACTTCTTTTGTGTCAACACTGAAGTGACAATATCAATCGTATCTTTTGCCATTTTTAGTAAAAAGAAGAGATCAAGAAAGGGATGAAGCCTAACCTGAACCTAAGAGCGAGTGTGAAGACGAAGGGTAAATAAACGAAAGAAAGGCCAGAAGTTTAAAAGAATGCAAGGAGAGGAAAAAGTTACGAAAAAACCATAGTGAAAAAAAGAAAAGGGGTATTTATACCCACTCTCGCACAATGAACCATAAAACGTAGAATGAAGACACGTGTCCACACTTCCCAATGAACGACCAAGATTAAAGAAAACGAACGGTCATGATGGTTCACGAATACCAACAGTCACCTAACAAAATGTCCAATCAGTCAGAAGGTTGGTGGCTGAGGATAAAGCACGATACTCGAGTTCCACCAACCTACTTTGGCACGGCCCGGATACACGCCAAGCACGGAAGACGCAAGACACAAGTTGCAACTACCAAGTCTAGCACTATTTCCTATAGGAAAGAAAATACACTAGACTAGGGTTACATGATGACGTATAATAGTTACCCGGACTTTCGAGTCCGGGCCAAACCATCCACAATGGGCTCAAGCCCAATATCCGCAAAGGACTTGAGGACGACCCAAGGCCAACTCCGGGCCGCATCCGCAAAGGCTCAGCGACGTCCCAAGACTAACGCTAGGCCACATCCGCAAGGACTATATTCCAACCACGACTGCGAGTCACTTCCCGGCAAGGGAAACTCGTGACCCAGCCAAACAGAGTAAATAATATTGCATGAGGAATCGAACGTCAACGTCCTAAATACGGATAACAAACAATAAGTACGCTGACTAAAGTCACTATACTACAAATTGTGACGTAGTCAACGACGTTGACCTCACAACAACCACCCTATTACCTATCGGTCAATAGGGTGTATCCCATATCGTGATCCATGCAACCGACAATGACGTCAGCCTATATAAGGAGTTCACCAAACACTTCCAACGGTATGATTTTCGCTACGCAGTTACACATATACTATTTATAGATAAATACTTACTCTTACGCAGGAGTCCAATCGCGAGATCCCTTCTCGCGGTAAGGCTAAAGGCTTACTTTATTCTTAGCAGGAAATCATCATCTGCTTTCAATTAGTACAATTAATCTCCTCGACGAGCTTAGAATTCACGTTTCAAGGGAGTCAATTTGTCACCTACCATACCAAAAATTTTGTACTAACAAGTTTGATAAAATAAAAACACGTTATTAAAAACAAGAATGTTTGGTATCGTATTGCTATTAGACGACAAGCAGTTTAATAGACGATATAAAGAAGTTAATATAACGAAACACCAGTAGCTCTAAGGCTGGACGGAGTGAGGAAGGAACTCACGAGTGAGTTTAAAACCAACGAGTGACTTCCCACTCCACACATCAAACTCATGTGTGTGTGTGTGTGTGTGTGTGTGAATGGTGAGTCACTCACCACTAGTGAGTGATAAAAATTGTGATGTTTTTATTATTTTGTATTTTAATTGTGAGTGTCTGTGTGGGGTATTTAATGAGGTATATTTTGTATAAAGTGGATATTTTATTGAAAGGTGAGTTTGAGTGGTGACCACTACGGATGAAAAATAAGTGTGAGTGAGTCAGATGTAATGCTAAAGTAGATGATAAGTTTGTCATTCATTCTATATTAGATGGTGAATGCCTCGTAACCAAAACAAAATTTGGCTGCACTATGCGTGACGGTTGGCGATACATTAAAGGGACCGCACGCCACAAAAGCCCACCGCCGGTGGACGGGTGGTGAAGGACACCATAACAACCGAATTAACAAACTTTAAGCTAACACTAAAATATATATTTAACTAATTATTTAATGTTTAGGGCCAAATTGAAAATTGGCACAGGATTGTTGTGACACGGTGTAGACACTAGTATCTAAACTTCTAGATACCCGCAAAACGAGTGTGGACCCGAATCTGGTAAAAGTCACCCCCAAGAATTATTATTACTAAGGTTGGATGGTATGATGGTGAAAAACTCACTTGACACGTTAGTGTCACATCAGCTTTTTTTTCTCTAAATAAAACTCACCTTACAACTCACCTTTCAACCGTAATAAGAATTCACCTTACCACTAAAACTCACATTTCATTATAATACCCACTTTATATAAATTATACCCTACTAAATACCCATACACACTCATAACTAATTAAAATACAATAAATATAAAGAGATATGGCCCACAATTTTTAAAACTCACATATGTGACTTACTCACATAGTTGCCCCAAAAATAAGCCAAACTCACCGAGTTAGTGGAGGACTCACATAGGTGACTTTTAGGCCGGGAAAGGACTCGCGGGCGACTTCCAAACTCACCTAGATGAGTTTACCATACCGTCCAGCCTAATATACTCATTTGAGATCTAAAATGAATAGTGACACATAAGAGTGAAACGCCAATATTCCTCTAAAGCACTGTAGCTACAATGGTAGTTACAGTGCTCGGTACTTTGGGCTCTCATTTGGCCCAGTTTCTTGGGCCGCAACTTTGGGCCGGCCCTTATTTTTTTTAAAACTAATATACTCATTTGAGATCTCAAATGAATAGTGTCACATAAGAGTGAAACGCCATTATTCCTCTAAAGCATTGTAGCTACGGTGATAGCTACAGTGCTCGGTACTTTGGGCTCTCATTTTGGCTTAGTTTTTTGGGCCGCAACTTTGGGCCGACCCTTTTTTTTAAATTAAATAAAATTTGTCCACACAAAAATATGGAAAAAAAATTGTCACAAACGTACCGATTTACTCATATAAAAAAAATACCGCATAAGCATTTTTGATACCTAATAATTTTAAAAATGAGACCCAACACATAAACCCATATAAAAAAAACAACTAACTATTAAGCATGAGACCCAAAAAATAAATTCGGAAAAAAAAATAATGAAAAAAAAAATAATAAAAAAAAAATAAAATTTTAACGCTCCGCAATAACGCGCGGGCCATAAACTCATATAAGGAAAAAAACAAACTATTAAATATGATATAGAAAAAATAAACCCGCACTATTAAACATGAGACAAAAAAATAAACCCGCATAAAATACAATAAGAAAAGAAAAATGCCCCGCACATATAGCTTAAAAAGAAACCTTTAAACATGTGGCCCAACACGCGAGCCCCGACACATTAGCCCATATAAGAAAAGAAAAAAAACTATTAAACATGAGACCGGAAAAATAAACCCGTAAAAAATAAATAAAAAATAAAAAAAATTAACGCCCCGCAACAACGCGCGAAAAATTAACGCCCACAACAGCGCTGATAGCTTTGCTTCTTTTTTATCAAATCAAAATTCCTCCTTATATATAATCCCCTCCTTTTTATTTTCCACACATTATTCATTCACATTCAAACACAAAACACTTATTTCGTGAACATCCAAACATTAAACCAACAACAAAATGCAACACAACAATGACAGTAGTGATCCCGACATCCCAACAAGCACCATCATCGACTTTCCACCAGATTTCCCGCCAGAATCATTCTGGCTCTCAAAAGACTCCGAATTCGACTGGTTCGACCGCAACGCTTTCTTAAGCCGTAACGAATCAATAAACTCAATGAATTCAAATCATCACAACAATCTTAACTCAAATCCATCATCACAACGTTATAATATTAATCAAATCACTTTGAAATCCAAACATGTTATTGGGTTACCTCAAAAAACCAGCTACGTTGATTCAAAACGTAGACCGGCTAATGTTCGGCTGTTTCCTGCTAATAAAAAGAATTCGCCGACAGTGACTGTTGCGGTGACGGAACCTTCGTCGCCGAAGGTCTCGTGTATCGGTCGTGTTAGGTCGAAAAGATGTCGAAGCTATAAAAAGTCAAAAAGTCATCGAGCTAGTAAACCGGACCGGTCCGGTTCAGGTTTTGTGTCGAAGATAAGGTCTTTGTTCCGGTTCGGGGGTCAACGGTGTAGGAGAAATGGTGAACCGGTAGTGAAAGATAGTGAACCGGTGGAAAGGTCGAGGTCCGGTTCAAGAAGGATATGTGTGAGTGTTAAACCGGTTTGGAGTGAACCGGGGACGCCGAGTGAACCGGTGGTGGGTTTAGGGGATATGATGCGGTTTGCGTCTGGGAGGAGAGTGGAGAATTGGGGTGTGTTGGAGAATGATGACGTAGCGGGACGTCATTCGTTGGATTCTGGACTACGTGGAGTGTAGGGTAAGGGTTGGGCCCACTTTGTGGGTGATGTGGCGTGTTAGATTTTTAGTTTTTTTTTTCTGTGAGCTCAGAGAAGTAGTTACAAAATTGTTTTTGATTTTTGTTTTGTATTCTGTTGTTATCCTTAGTGATAATTAATGTAAATAGTTAAAGGAAATATAAGTTAATGACTTCTTAGTGTAATTCTTATCGTCATTCGATTTGATAGTTTATGGCCCTAGTCGTTAGTAGGACAAATTATAAAGTTTCTTTGTTAGAGATGGGTGAGATCACCCGATCCCCCTCTCCTGGCCTCCTATCTACGCATAACATATTGCAGCTGCCTTTGAAAAGTTTGAAACCGCGTGTGAATGGGAAAATTTACCTATTTTGCGGTGGATGTATTTTGTTGAATTTTTGACACATCCTAATCGGTTTGAGAGAGAGATAATTTTAAGGATAGAGATACTTTAAAGTTCAAATGAACTTTACTGGTAAAGTTATCTTACACTAATAAAGTAAATCGGGTCTCTCCGTAAAACCCTTAGAAGATCTCTATCAATAAATGAGTTTTTCTATTTTGTGCCCTAAGGGCACATGATAAGAAGATAAAAAGTACACAATGTCTTACAAAAAAATACACATGGATCTACAAAAATGTGAATCCCTGTGTACTTTTTTTGTGTGACCCTATGTATTTTTTATGTACTTTTGGCCTACTTATTATGTGTTCATAGGGCACAAGATAGAAAAACCCAATTCTAATACAATCAAGTGTACCAAACTTAACTAGCGTAGATGGTCTTTTGAGCAGAATGTACGATAAAAGCGAACCTTAACTTGTTTGTTAAATTTTTTCATTAAGTCTTGTTTAATTAACAGATGATTTAATGTGGACAACTTCAGTTTTATCACTTTATATTTTCAGCCATCATTAAGTTATTAACAAACAATTTTCATATAACTTAACAAATTCAATCTTTTTTATATTAAGTCAATTAAGTATATTTCAAACATCTTCAAAATGTTTTAATGGGTATTGTTATTCTTTTTTCGTTTCTTTTTGTGTGTATATGTAAACTAGATATTTTTTATTTCTTATTTGTCATTTAATTTAACAATGATTTATAACTTTAATCTATTTTAAAGTTAGTGAAATCATGCAAAGTATTATTTGCTGTGACGACTGACTAGTTTATTAAGAGCTCACGGTATGATTGGTTGATGGCTTTGTGCACTAGTCATTTGAATTTGCATGAAAGCTTAGATTCACGTTCTTCTTCATAATACTTTTATCCTAGTTATTTGGATTTTAGCAATAGTCTTAGGCGACATATTTTAATTTTAATGCACTAGACATGTCTTTTTTTTGTTCCTTATCTAAATCAAAAAATATCATATAACCATGTGTTTTTTTTTTTTTTGAACGGCAAATTGAAATTAATAAAAAAACTAGCAAGAAGCTAGAAAATTACAAGGATATGGATTTAGGACATTTCATCCAGGAAATCCAACCATGTGTTTATTTTTTAATCGGGATGTAGTAAACTCCAACAATTCCAAAAGAAGGTAAGACGAGTTGAAAAATGACATGCGTGTTGCGGCGAGAGCTAACATGTTACTACATGATGTGTCTAAGTACAATACATTTTGCAATAATTGTAAAATTCCTAAATGGACACAACACATTTCACAAAATTATTGGGTTTTGTTTTTGATCAAATAACCTGTGAGTGTACAATTTGAGCTTGACAGAATTTACCATATTGCCACTAATAGATGAGCTATTGAATGGTATCAATATCCGTCAAACTATCAGATGAAGTTAGAGCACAGCGTAAGTGTGTTAAGTCAGGCTCGGTTCAATATATGTTAACTATGGTATTAAACTGATTAGTAGAACTCCAAAAGCAACCTCAACCACAGCTTAAAGTGACTACCTGTGGCACACCCGTCCCTCGTATCTGATTCATATCAGCTCCATAAGTTAGATCGCCGCGCCAATAGAAGCATCCACCTGGAAGGACATACCAGCGATTAGTTGACGGTTTAAATTTCAATGCAAACCTTCATATGCAGAGAGGACTTCATGTTTTAAGTCATGAACCGTGGGTGAAACATATAAAAAACTAACTCATATATGAAGGGAGTGTTTGGGTTCGATTATTAAATTTGAACATTACGTTTGTCTCAAATCGACCCAAAGCTACTTGAGCTGAGCTCAAGCTTACCTCTTAAGGCTCATCGAGCTATCAGATGAAGTTAGAGCACATCCTAAATGTGTTTAAGTCAAGTTCGGTTTAGTTCCTTTGCAACCCCTACTTTCCACCTATTTTTTTCTATCCATCTCATTTTTCTTTCACCTATTTGACCTTTTAAAAAGTAAATGGGCTAAAATCGCCACTTTTAGTATGACCGCCCTGTTACTAATCATTGCTCTCCTACACATAACATATTACCAATACTAATATAACCAATATGTAGTGGTCAAACTCTATTTTGGTAATCAATGTCGTACTTGCTGCAATGTTATTGTTGTCTTATGATTTTTATGGATGGTCACATTAATCCCTCTAACAGTAACAACTACATGAATATGAATATGACCAACATAAAACGAATAACTATTAAAGCATAACATTACCTTGAACTGCAATACCCCAACTCCAAAGAACAGTCCTCGTATGCTTTAGAAGCTCTTCACCTACCTCAACAATAACCATTTTTTTGCCATGCTTAACTGATTAAAAAATAAAAGCAATATTCTGATTCAAGCTACTGGCGTCTCGACATTCATTTACATATTCATCACTTGCTGGCTATTAAGCATTCAGTGCATCCGTTATAGTTACGAAAGTGTAATCTTTATCGGTTCCTTGCTGCATAATTAAACGAGGTATGTTATGCATAGTGTTTATAAACTACAGAATAGTCGTAATGAGTTCAACCAACGGGCATTTGGTCCAATGGTATGGAGGTTTTACCCTCCTAGGCAAGGTCTCATGTTCGAGTCTTGTCTAGGGCGATAGGGGTTTCCTCCCGCGTGTAAAGGGAAGGGTGCCATTGCCTTCTGGGCTGGACCCAACCTGATTGTGTGGGCTCGCTACGCCTTCTGGGCTAGGGGCCATGTAGCCACAAATTGCCGTTCAAAAAAAAAAGTCGTAATGAGTTCATTATGCGCGAGTGGAAACTGACATCTATTATTAACCTACCAACCCCAAATTATACATATACTAGTGAAGGCTTGTGGGCCGTGCTAAACACGGCCTATGATTGTAAAAGAAGTATTGATGCCCAAAGAAGTATTGATGCCCAAATAACACTAGTGGTGCAAAAAGTTTTTCCGAAATCGGTTTTTTTCGGTTATAAATGTTCGGAATCGGTTTTTTTCGGTTATAAATTTTCGGAATCGGTTTTTTACCGGTTCGGTTTTTTTCGGTTATAAATGTTCGGAATCGGTTTTTATACCGGTTCGGTTTTTTTCAGAATTTAAAACTTCGAACATTTATTTAATAAACTTGTTAAAATATCAAACATTAATTAACAATACACGGAAACATACTAAACAAAATAAATCATAGTTTTTATTTGCACGGAAACATACTAAAAATTACATCCATAACTTTTATTTAAACAATACAATTATACAACTAAAAAATATATAAATACTAATACATTTCGAGCTTCGGCATGGCCATCACCCGAAAACATATTAGTGTACTCAAGTATGTCGAGCTTCGGCATTGCCATCACCCGTTATACTCAATCCATTAAATTTCCCATATAAATATTCTACATCTACTGTCATGATCTAAGTCTTCAAACTCACATTCATCTAATTCGGTATTCGGAGGTGATATTCCTAATTCAACTTCTTCTCTTGCTATAGTTTCTTCAACGTCTTCTAATATCGGACCTTCCAACGATGTTTCATGTTGTACCCTATCTACTCCGTCCAAATAATCTTTCAAACATACACATACTTCCACGGATTCGGGGGTTAGTCTTGACCTTCTTTCCGATATAATTCTACCGCTAATAGAAAAGGCCGATTCGAAAGCTACCGTCGAAGCTTGGACCGTTAATAAGTCACGAGCCATAGCGGATAAAATTGGAAATTGGATTTCCCTTTCTTTCCACCAAGCCAAAATGTCAAAGTTTGTAAGTCACGAGCTAGTAGCCGTTGTGAATTTTTTTTTAAAAAAAAACGGAAAAAAACCGGTTTTTTAAAAAAAATATTGAAACGGCTAGTTTGACTTCCTTGTTGACCGGTTTTTTTAACCGGTTAAAACCGGTTTTCTTTAAAAAAAACTAGTAACGGTTATAAAAAAAATTAAAAAATTTTTAAAAAAATAAAAAACCGGTAAATAACCGGTATGATTAAAAACCCGAAAACCGGTCTAACCGGTTCGGTTATATTTAACCGAACCGGTTAAAAAAAACCGGTTTTAAAAAAAACCGATTTCAGTTTTTTCGACCGGTTTTTTAAAAAACCGGTTTGGATTTGCATCACTACATAACACCACGAATCGAAAGCTTTCTATTTTGTATATGACAAATGATAAGCTTATAAATGAATACACTAAAACGAAAAGAAATATTTTGTAAATCTGTCTTTACACATGAACTCAATGTTAAGATTTTATATAATATGTACTTTGTAGGTTTGTATTACATACCAAACTGCATAAGTGGAATGAGAGGTGATTTGTACACACTATTTTTTTGTCATACACCGCAAAACATGCATTAGAATGTTGTATTTTGTACATCATTATGCATTACTGGGTGTACTTTTGTGGTGTATGTCAAAAATAGTGTGTACAAATCAGCTAAGTAGAATAGATACAAATTTACGTTGGCTTTTTGTACAACAGTAATGAATTATCTATTGTTTATGTGCAAATCTCCGTTCACCATTACATCAGCAGTTCAGCACTCATGAACCCAATATCTTATTTCCAAATTGGCAAAAGGGTACACATGTAACATAGACTAATTTGCTCGTAACCCTATTCGTACAAGGTCGAGTCAAACATGCGAGAATTGAGTGTTGATCACTCAAGATATCCACCAAGGTACCCCTATTGGTACTCCCCTGGCCTACTGCATAGTGTCAAAAGGTACAAAAGATTCTTTTTGTACCCCTTTTTACAGTGCAACGCAGTTTTTTATCAGTTTTTGTTTCGTAATTTTTTACAGTTTCATACTTTTGACCTGTTAAACTTTATATTTTTCGTTCCGTTTTTTCCGTGTCACAGTTTTATAACATATACAAAATTATAAAAATACAAAAAAAATAAAATACAAAAAAAAATCGCAAAAAACCCGAGGGGTACAAATTGTATTTTAAGGGTACATATATCATAAGCCATCCACCAATCAATCCCATCATAAAGTAACCTTTTTTTTTACAATTATTGTTTTAGAACCATTTTTGACATATCATACATATGAAAAAAGACTTATAATATACAAACGTAATAAAAGAGAAGAAGCATAAGGTGGTATACAGTATTCTTAATTAACTCTTTAATTTTGACATGCATGAATTATGGTAAAAGAAAAATAAATGATTTGATTTACGTCTTTAAAACTATTGTGATTAGGGAGTTAAGATTAAACTCAAGATTTATCATAGATCCAATTAACCAATCGCATTCACCTTTTTTTAATTAAATTAAAAAAAAACACATTTTCCACCATTTTAAAAAAAATAAAATATCTTGCAAACGGTAAATCGTTAACCGACAAAAAATACACCATCGCGACCAGAATTAAATCATCTTTCCATAAAGGGGTGCTTCGATATATTTTCGAGGAACTTTTTTTTTCAAGTTATGTATGAAAAAATCACACGTGATTTGCATCACAAATCATATGTGATTTCATAAAATCACATGTGATTTGAGATACAAATCACATGTGATTTTTTCAGACGTAACTCAAAAAGAAATTCGAAAAAAAAGTTCGTCGAATGTATATAGAAGTGTCCCTCTATAGAAACATGATTTAATTCTCGTAGCGATGGTATGCTTCGTTTTGCGTAACGATTAACGGTTTGTGAGATATTTAATTTAAAAAAAAAATAAAAAATAGGTTTTTTAATTTAATGAAAAATTAGGTGGCTGCGATTGATTGATTGGGTCTATGATATATCTTGGGTCTACATTGAACTTTTGACTCACAATATGAATGTATCTCTAAATCACCTAATCATAGTGAATAGTACATGTGTAGATATGACAAAAATTTATTTGATTCTAGTTTCATATGGATATTGCTTAGAATTTCATGCACTTGTGTAACGTTTCGTATCTTGACATATGATATCTTTTATACTTTGAGGTTTGTTTTATTATACTTTTGAATGTTACTCTACATAAAATGAAGCTTTGGAGAAATTGTCCATAATTTATGAAGAGACCCAAATAACTGCATCTTAAGTTTTACTACTTGGATAATTTTACGTGGAATGGAGTAGTAAAGCATCTTAGCATCTTAGATTTTTCAAATAGCGAGAAACAAAATATTTAATTGGAATAAAAGGGTCTGTTATAATTCTTTCAAGATTGAGCTTCTAGGAATAAATTGCTAGAAAATATATTCGGGGAAATAAGACTCTTATTTGTGATTTTCTAAAGAGGCTGAGCAAATTGAAAGGTTTTTCTCTCAAAATGAAAATATATTGTTCTAAACTTCCTACTCCAATATTCATTATGGTAAGACCATCCAGTGCGAATTAAAGTATATATAAAAGTACAAGGACAACGTCTACATCACGCCCATACCCTTTAACACTATTTGCAAAGATGTTTGAACACTCTTTCTTTTTTCAACATAACCCATGATCACTTGAGATTTTTACACAATTTTTCTTTTTTTCCAAATCACATGATCGCTTTTTTATACTATATTTACTACTCGAATGTATATTCTTCTTTATTTAGAAGGTAGATTTTTACGCCTTAGACAAAGTCATTACAGTATAACCTAATAAATGGGGTTCAATTCAACATCATCTGTAAACAACCTTTCTTTTTTACATTATCACTTGCATTTAGAAGCTAAGTATGCTCTTGGTTTGGAAAGATGTATGGACGACTCTCTCTTTTGTCATCATCTCTCGTATTTTGGTTATCTTTTTTCGTTGCAATGGGTTTTAATGTAAACTCTCTAGTTGCTCCTAAATAACACCTAAAGTACTCACCATCAATCGTTCCTTAAAATTCAAAAAATTAGCAAGTCTACACACACATTCAATTATCACTTAAAGAAAAAAAAAGGAATTCCAATATCAAAAAATCTAAACCACGGATCAATTTTGTCAAAAGAAGAAACACACACCATAAAAAAAAGTAACTTAATACGCAAAATCGAGAAAGGAATAGAAAAGCATGGTCACAAACTCACACTGGCCTTCACCACCATTCCTGCCATGACGAACTTGAATATAATATACATAATAAAATCTGCTCTTTGACATAGATATCAATATTACACGTATGTATGGGTATATGTTCTTTAGTTTGGTACTACAGTATATTACAAATGATTTTTTTTGTAAGACGAACATGACTAAAGTTAGTGCAGCCCATGCATGGCTTCAAGTTTTTGCAAGTGTTGGTGATGCTTGCACCACCTTTGTGTGTGATTATCATCATCTGAGCGTGTTCATTCATCATCAACACCTTAGAGATGTGTAGCCACGAGCAAATGACTTGACATTGATATATGTAAGCAAAAATTTATACATATTTAAGCATGAACCTGTAACCTTAGAGATGTGTAGCCACGAGCAAATGACTTGAGCATGAACCTGTAAAAGGCAAGAATATATGTTTGTTGGTATGTGTGAGAGAGAAGATGATAGAAATATGAGGGCTTTGAAATAAAGATTGAAATGCAGAGAAAGGAGATAGTATAATATAGTAGTAAAAGATAAGCAAACAGTGACAAACTATTAAGGGCGACGTGGCGTTTTTTGAAGGCTCTACAGTATTTTGAAGTGTTCTTTTTATATAATAGGTAGATGATTTTGCATACTTACCTTATGATGCGTATTTTATTTTAAAATATATTTTTACCAAGTTTTAAATTTATAGAACTCGATCTACCTCACAACGCACTAACGGGCAGAGAACCCGATCGTGGGTAGTATAAAATGGTAAATCCGATGTCGTCCCAAGAGCTAAGTTCTAATTAGTTTTAATTTGAAATGTCACGTTTTGAAAATGGTTTTTGAGTTGATTTGAAATAAATAACAATAAAATAAATAATTGGAAATTAAAAGAGTTGGAGATATCAAAAGAGAAAACGTGCTAACCTAGTTACTTCATTACTACTGTTAAGAAAACGTTTTCCTATGCAATGTTAAACTATGGTTTCATTAGTGGTTTCTAAGAACGATAAACTTGAATATGCATATATAGTCTATCATATACTCCCTTCGATTCTGAATCAGTCCCAAATCATCCGGGAGGTAGGTTATCCAGGTTGAAGTGATTAATCCTATTTATTACCAAAACTTATCTAATAACCTATACAGATTATTAACCCTCTCTGAAAGAGTTCCTATGCTTTTTAAGTATATTGAGTGATAAGTGCGGTGACCGGTTAGTTTCTACACTAGGTAAGGAGTTAGTGATCCTCCCTAGTACCCATTGGATCCCATATCGACTAGATAATCTAATAATAGAGCAAGCTAGGTCCAAACCACCCGTACTACCAAAACCCAGGGTTACACGATAGTCAAGGAATATCTAATGAAACCATAATCTAACAGGAAACAAACATCATAACAACAGTAATTACATAACTAGGCCAGCACTTTAAGTGCTTAGCCGCTCATGGTAACGGAAACACAGCAAGAAATAGAAGAAATCATAGATTGAAAGCTCATAATTCTTACAGTATTCGTATTTGAACGATTAAATACAAAAAGTAAGTAAAGTGTGATCTCCCTTGGACTCTAGGTGGAATTCTTTGAAGGTTGGAAGCCTTTGTCGCCTCTCCAATTGGCTGTGGAGGAAGTGATGTCGGAATAGCTTGAATGAGGCCTCTATTTATAGGTATCGAACCTGTTACGGCGTAACCAATAAAGGTGTTACGCCGTAACCTTCTTACACGGCATTCCATATTTAAGCAGTTGTTACGGCGTAACCAGATATGGTGTTACGCCGTAACCTTCAAATAACTTCCATATGTACGTGATCTTCATTCCATATTTGTGGATCTTCATGGTTACGGCGTAACCATAAGTGGTGTTACGCCGTAACCCTATCTTGGGTAAGATTTCCTTCCAAATATTTGTTTACGGCGTAACTAGATATGGTGTTACGCCGTAACCTTGTCCTTGATCTTCGTACTTGCTTAATTTATGTTACGGTGTAACCATTTTTGGTGTTACGCCGTAACATTCTTCAGAATTTACACTTTAAGTCCTTTTTCCCTTGTTTCTTGTCACTTTCCTGCATTTCACCTGAAAACTACAAAATGATAGAAAATATCTCGTTTTCGAGTGTTAGTGAAACATTTGCAGGTAATATAGGGGGTATTTTGCCACCAAAAAGTATTAAATATTTGATGTTATCAAATATCCCCCCACTTGACTTCTGCTTGCCCTCAAGTAGAACCTGTTAGAACATTTCATAAAAAGATTTCTCAAGAATAACTTCAAGAAATTTTAATTTTGTACAACACTGGACTTAGTTGCTTGGTGTTCAATATAAAATTCATCTCTAACCTAAAGAAGCTCTGTATCTACTCCAAGAAAGGATTTTAAGTTCGTGGGGAACTATTGAAGCTTCTAAAAAGTAAAAGAATCAATGGTGTGTCTTCTAATAACAACATGTTCCAAAGCTCGAGGAAGGATTGTTATTATTACCATAGTTCTCAATGAGTCAAAGGACAATTTCTTGTAGTTTAAGTAGCTCACTTTGGATAAGGACTCCGAAGAGGAACTTGAGATTCAGTCAATAGTGGATGGTCTCATTCATCAAGAGGACCCGACCAAGAACTGCACTCATTGAGACTATTATCTCAGTGGTTACTGAAAAGACAACATCAACACCGACATCACCGATCACACAAGCTCAAGTTACAAATATATCCGAATTTGATTCATCCTCTAAGTTTGAAGCAAAGACTTTTAGAACTTGAAAAGAGAGTTGAAGCAATGCCAACGAGAGCTTGGATAGAGAAGGTTCAGCAATGGACCGTTGAAATGCTAAAAATGATTGACAACCTGTCTTGGAAAGACAAATTATGAGAAGCTTAGAAGTGCTGGTTGGTGGAAGAAAAATAGAGACGGACAGACGACAATTGGAAAGGATAGTATGACTAGGTCATACTCGGGTTAAACATGTCAGGTCCTGTCTCAAATCTTATATTGTATAATAATAAATTATGTAAGTGTACATATATTAGTATATACGTGTTAAGTTACATTTTTATGAATGTTTTCACTAAAATAAAATCTTCAAAATATGGTACTTAACACTAAACCAACCCACAATTAATTGGGGGGGAGCATTATAATTTTCCATATGCTTGCTAAGAATTAACATTTCTCTGACAATTAGTTTTAAACAATGATATCCCCAAATATCAAAAAGAAATACGACCATTTTGGATAAGGGGAGGAATGTGATTAAAACTATGCAACAAAGAAAAACGTGATCTAAAAAGGACTCAAGTGTAAGCTCACCCGTTCAATGTGAAAAAAGTTTTAGATAACAATGCACATATGAAAGGGGGGGGTGGCATTTCTAAAATGATGAAAAACATCAAGGTAACCAATGTTTTTATATAATATCACAATTACCTTTGGATTGAAATTTTCAAATAGTTTTAATGGCAACAATAGAGATACCAAAAGACCGACCATGTATTTAATTTTATGAAGATATAAGGAGGTTAAGGTTAGGTATTCGTTCCATGATCCAACCAGAACCGGAGGGATCTACCCAAGGACATTCCATTAAATTAGATAGAAGTCCTTATGTATGATTCAAAAGGGGTAAAAGAGAGAACGGGAATAATGCTGGCTAATCCCTGAGCTAACACTTAAATAAACCCAACAAGGTGTTAGTAATGAGGATTTGGTAAGCATTAAAGGGGTTAAAGAATGAAAAAGAACTGTAAGGATAAAGGGTGTAAAGAAAGAAGCCCTCCATACACTTATGAAGAAACCGAGTCAATACATATGCTGTCAGAATCACAATGTTGATTGCTGGCATTGAAGACTAACATCATGTACCTAGTGATGCAATGCACAACCCTCTCCAGCAACTCAGGATCTCTTAAAAGATTCATGTTTAATTTCTCACAGAGATTAAGCACGTTTCTATCGACTCTCTCACTCCGAGTTAGTTGATATTGAAAAAGTGGCAATCAATTCCAGCCTTCGATCACTAAAATCAAAGTTCACTATTGAGTCTAGAGCCAAAAGATATCATCCATAAATCTGATTAGGACACCTTCCAAAAATACATTTGTTCTTCATACACTATGAAGACAAGTGAAATATCAAGAGTCCTTCGTATTATCCTTGTGATTATGCTAGAACATCAGAGTGATACTTTCAATATTCACATTGACGATGGAAATTATTGCCAGAGCGCAATACATCAACAAGCCTCTGCGGTAGGGTGACGTGAGCATCCTAATATGGATCAAACTTTTGACACGTGATATCTGAATCAGTCCAGATCATGAATATGACGACAAAATTAGTGAGATAGTAACTCATTAATTCACTCTTACCATGTTGTCTGCTTTGAGACGCTCCTGTATGAGAACAAGCTAAGTATGATGATTCTAATACTCATGTTTTAGAAGATTCAATACTACAAGCTAGAAATTCCTGTCAAGTAGAATCACCTTTAAAGGGGATTCTACCTGATCACATGTCGGTCTCATATAACCGAAGGTTAAATTCTAACACACTTCGGGTGAAATGACAAAGCCCAAATTCGCCCACAAGTTTATTGCTAACAATTTTAATAACATGTTGAAATAAAGAAGAGATGTAATACCTATCCAGCCAAAAGTCTAGTTCATGACCGTATGCTCATACCCGATTGACCAATAAAAGACATCAAAAAGCTCAAGTAACATGTTTTTCACAAGATTTTCGCTACATCTGAAATAGTTGAACATCTTCCCTTGAAGACGTGAAAAATTCAAGTTAAAGAATATCAAGAAGATATCATAACTAGTTTTAAGTATTAATAAAGTATGAGCAAAGTTTGGTCCAGAAGTCACCAAGTTCACAAGATGAAAAGGTCACAAGATAATGAAGAGATGATGTATGACTGATGATCTCAAGAAGCTCAAGATCATAGTTTATCATGCAAGTAGGAGCAAGCTAAAGATAAAGCTCACTACATACTCATACAAGATAAAGATCAAAATATTAAAGACTACGAGCTTGACCGAAGACATTTATAGAATGCTAGACTTAAGTTTTTTGTAATTTGGAGTTACCTCCCTTAGGGGGATATTGTTAGGAATCCAAAAAAGGACCGGTCACTCAATGTAATTTACTTAATTAACTCGTAGTCCACAAATGTAATAATTAGTAATCTAACCGGGCTGACTTATAGAAATCCCAAGGAAAGTCCGGCCTGACCCATCTCATGTAAGTATATTAAACCTCTCCACACATGAAGAGGGTGTTGGTTGAATCATTTTACACACACATTTAGTGTGTTTTCATATGTGTTCTCCCTTCCACACACTCTCTCTCTAGCTTTCTCTCTCTAGTCCATAAGTGTGTGTGAATTTAGGAACCTACAACCATCAGGTCAGGATACTACTAACCAACAATGCATACAGATAAACAAAATATCATTATAAAATGTGATGACTTACAAGTGCATCGACCAATACCTAAAAACCCGCAACAAAAGCTCACACCAATCACTTCTCCCTTGCCATTCTACAACTAGGGCATTGACATCTCAGGCCCGTTCTCAGAAGCCCAAGGCAAAGTGAAATTCCTGATTGAATCAATATGATTACTTAAACCAAATGGATCGAAGCAAAACTAGTTGCAACGATAACGGGAAACCAAATCAATAAATTTATATGGGACAATATCGTGTGCATGTTTGGATTACTGGGAAAATTTATATTTGACAACAGAAAGCAGTTCAGGGATAACCCATCCAAGGACTGGTGTGAAATGATCAACATCAAATAGAGGTTCGCGTCTCTTAAACACCGCAGACTAATGGGCAATTGATAGAGCAAACCACAGCCTAGGAAAAGGGATAAAAGCTAGGCTAGATGAGGACAACAAAAACTGGGTAGAATAGCTTCCACATGTGTTATGGGCATACCGCGCAATGATCAAATCAAGCAACGGGGACACTCCATTCTCCCTTACTTACGGCACATAAGCCGTAAACCCAGTTGAGATAGGAATGACCTCGCTAAGAAATGTCGGAGTAAAACCAAACAGAAAACGAGAAGGCATACTCCCAAAACTTTGGACATCTATAAGAGAAAAGAGAAAAGGTCGTGTCCGCGAAGCCCAAAAAGCAATAAGCAAAAATGGAGAATTAACTACAATGCCAAAGTCCGCAGCAAAACCTTCTGACCGAGGAGATTTTGTATACCGCAGGAATGAAGCTAGCCATGCAAAAGACAGCGAAAAGCTAGCCCTGAAATGGGAAGGACCGTACGAAGTGGTAGAAGCACTCAGAAAAGAAGCATACAAGCTCAGGATCAGAAGTGGAAACATTTCACACCGCGGACATGGAACGCTAGAGACCTAAAGAAATGTTATCTTTAATTCCCAAACATATAAGCATCCCATCATTGAAAACTCCAATAGCGGTAGGGGAAATTTTCACTTTATCATCTCCTATGTAAGTTTTCTTATTATTATTATTAATATCATGTGAAGCTTAGTTACCTTCATAAATTTTTCAACAAAACTCGTATACGCATTATATTTCACACACACGGTAAGAACGCGCATGCACACAATACTCTAATCATGATAATGAGTACGGCCCCACAAATTAACTCCTAATTGTTATGACTCAATAGAAGGAATGAGTACCGACCAAACATCTCAAACAATATGTAAGCCGTATTGCAAGCCCTGTAACAAAACCAAACTTCCAAAATTGATATTAATAAGAACAATTTACAAAAACGATAGCATGATTTCATTAAGAGTAGCAGTTACACCATTACAGTACGTACGGCCACATACAGCTATATGCGAATAAAAGCAAAAGTACAAAAAACTAAAAGTACGCGCCTATGCAGCGTATGGCCACAAGCGGCCGGACGCAATCAAAGAAACTAAGTTTTCTAAAAAGCTTCACAATAACAGTTAACGACATGAAGCACCACAGTCCAAAGTGTGCCTCCAATCACGCGCGCAAACCAAGACGAAAGTCGAGGAAACATGCTAATCATTCCGCGAGTTTGTCAAGGGATGTTGGTATCAAAAAGATCATTATGTTGACTTAGTAGCAGTTGTCAGAGTAACGGGCACCTCATCATTACGTGAGAGCTCAAAGTGGAAAACTTTATAATCCGCAAACAGCCAAGTACGAATTCTTGAAGCGGAGCACCCCCCCCCCCCAACAATCCTTGTGTAGAGACTAGAAGGCGACACAATCCCCTTCTAATTGAAAGGTTTTTCTCTCAAAATGAAAATATATTGTTCTAAACTTCCTACTCCAATATTCATTATGGTAAGACCATCCGGTGCGAATTAAAGTATATATAAAAGTACAAGGACAACATCTACATTACACCCATACCCTTTAACACTATTTGCAAAGATGTTTGAACACTCTTTCTTTATTCAACATAACCCATGATCATTTGAGATTTTTACACAATTTTTCTTTTTTTCCAAATCACATGATCGCTTTTTTATACTGTATGGACGACTCTCTCTTTTGTCATCATCTCTCGTATTTTGGTTATCCTTTTTCGTTGCAATGGGTTTTAATGTAAACTCTCTAGTTGCTCCTAAATAACACCTAAAGTACTCACCATCAATCGTTCCTTAAAATTCAAAAAATTAGCAAGTCTACACACACATTCAATTATCACTTAAAGAAAAAAAAAAGAATTCCAATATCAAAAAATCTAAACCACGGATCAATTTTGTCAAAAGAAGAAACACACACCATAAAAAAAGTAACTTAATACGCAAAATCAAGAAAAGAATAGAAAAGCATGGTCACAAACTCACACTGGCCTTCACCACCATTCCTGCCATGACGAACTTGAATATAATATACATAATAAAATCTGCTCTTTGACATAGATATCAATATTACACGTATGTATGGGTATATCTTCTCTACAGTATATTACAAATGATTTTTTTTGTAAGACGAACATGACTAAAGTTAGTGCAGCCCATGCATGGCTTCAAGTTTTTGCAAGTGTTGGTGATGCTTGCACCACTTTTGTGTGTGATTATCATCATCTGAGCGTGTTCATTCATCATCAACACCTTAGAGATGTGTAGCCACGAGCAAATGACTTGACATTGATATATGTAAGCAAAAATTTATACATATATTCACTTAAGCATGAAACCTTAGAGATGTGTAGCCACGAGCAAATGACTTGAGCATGAACCTGTAAAAGGCAAGAATATATGTTTGTTGGTATGTGTGAGAGAAGATGATAGAAATGAGGGCTTTGAAATAAAGATTGAAATGCAGAGAAATAAGATAGTATAATATAGTAGTAAAAGATAAGCAAACAGTGACAAACTATTAAGGGCGACGTGGCGTTTTTTGAAGGCTCTACAGTATTTTAAAGGTTTCTTTTTATATAATTGGTAGATTTTATTCATTATCATTATTTGTAAGTAAAACTTTTTCCAACGTTTTACTTTCGCCTATAATTTGTTGGGTTTTGCTAAACAATGCCTACTGGGCAATGTTTAAATCATTATAAATGATCTATTATTTACAAATTTAGAGTAATTATGTATTTAATGCATAATAAATAAACATACAAATTAACTTAAATAACATATTATTTCCATATTTAAAATAGTTATGTATTTAATCTACAATAAATACACTACAAATTACTTTTTATATTTTGCGTTAAACAATGCCCAGTGGGCATTGTTTAGCAAAACACTAATTTGTTTCATAACTTTATCGCTTTTAAAATTTTTGTTTCATTGCAATCTCTCGTAATCGGACATAACGTAGTATTTTCGTTTTGTGTTAGCAAATACTCTTTTTGTCCAAAATTATTTTTCATCCACAAAAAACGCACAGTTCAAAAAAACATTTGCAAGTTTTTTTTTACTTTTTACATAATGACAATTCTATTCTTAAGTTATTATTCCTTTCATCCCAAAATTATTGTCATCTATTGATATTTTTAAGTCTTTTTATTTTAACTTTGACATTAAATATTTGTATTTGTATTATATAAAAGTTGATGAAAATTATAACAATGAAAATACATTTAAATGTATTTTCATTGTTATAATTTTCATCAACTTTTATATAAGTTTTTTTTTTTAAGAGTTAGTTTTTTTTTGACCATTTTTTTTCTCAAAAAGTTTTTAAAATAAAACTTTCATTTTTTTCCCTCGGAATACCCTCTCGCGCTGTTTGAGTCATCGGTCTGTTTTTTTATGAATAAAACTTTAAGTTTTCTCAAACCTCGCGCTCCGCTAATCGTCCCGTTCTTTTTTTTTCTAAAAAAATTTTTAAAATAAAATTTTCCTTTTTTTTCCCCTCAAAATACCCTCTCGCACTGTCGGAGTCAGCGGTCTGTTTTTTTATGAATATTTTTTTTAACAGTTAGTTTTTTTTTACCAGTTTTTTTTCCTTTTTTTTTTCTCAAAAAGTTTTTAAAATAAAACTTTCCTTTTTTTTCCTCGGAATACCCTCTCGCACTGTTTGAGTCATCGGTCTGTTTTTTTATGAATAAAACTTTAAGTTTCCTCAAACCTCGCGCTCCGCTAATCGTCCCGTTCTTTTTTTTTCTCAAAAAATTTTTAAAATAAAATTTTCCTTTTTTTTTCTCGGAATACCCTCTCGCACTGTTGGAGTCATCGGTCTGTTTTTTTATGAATATTTTTTTAACAGTTAGTTTTTTTTTTTTAACTTCCTTGAGGGACACGTGGACTAAATTGACTGATGTTTTAAAACTGAGGTTGATTTGGTCGATTGAATCGTGAACTGGGTCGGATGTGATCGGGTTTTGCTTGTTTGAGAACCGGATTAAATCATCGGTTATTCATTGACCCGGGTTGACCCGATTTGACTAAACCGGCCAGGTCATGACTTTAAAAAAAATCTAACAAAACCTTTTTTTTCCATAAAATATTTCTATGTTTAATTGACAAATTAGAGTGGTGATAACTATGTTAGTTAAAATAGAGTTAACACTAATTTAAAACAGAGAATGCTTTGGCAAATGTGTATTTCAAATATAAAATTATTATACTATTTAATGATAAAATCCTTTTGCTTTCTACTATAACAAAAGTCGGTATCCCAATAGGTTAGTAATAACAAAACAAGTGACTATTGAAAGATACATGTTCTCTACACCTACATCTTTTTGGCTGAATCTTATCAAAACCTCTCCCGAATTAAAAGCAAAAAATTTATCAGCCTCACACTACAATTACACACACAATCCAGTCCATAGATTTTTGCAAGTATTTTTCATTTGTATATGGTTTAATTGGTATGGTTTAAGTTAGTGTTAGGGTTTATCATCAGCCTTTGTATTTTTTTTGTGACTTCTAACCTATTTATAAGAGAGCCAAAATGCTTTGGCAAATGTGTATTTTAAATTTAAAATTATTATACTATTTTAATGATTTAATCTTTTTGCTTTCTACTATAACAAAAGTCGGTATCCCAATGGGTTATTAATAACAAAACACGTGGCTATTGAAAGATACGTGTTCTATACACCTACATCTTTCTAGCTGAATCTTATCAAAACCTCTCCCGAATCAAAAGAAAAAAATTATCAGCCTCACACTACAATTCCACACACAATCCAGTCCTTAAATTTTTGCAAGTATTTTTCATTTGTGTATGGTTTAATTGGTATGGTTTAAGTTAGGGTTAGGGTTTATCATCAGCCTTTGTATCTTTTATTGACTTCTAACCTATTTATAAGAGAGCCAGAATGCTTTGGCAAATGTGTATTTCAAATATAAAATTATTATACTATTTTAATGATTTAATCATTTTTCTTTCTACTATAACAAAAGTCGGTATCCCAATGGGTTAGTAATAACAAAACACGTAGCTATTAAAAGATACGTGTTCTCCACACCGACATCTTTCTAGCTGAATCTTATCAAACCCTCTCTCGAATTAAAAGCAAAAAAATTATCAGCCTCACACTACAATTACACACACAATCCAGTCCTTAGATTTTTGCAAGTATTTTTCATTTGAGTATGATTTAATTAGTATGGTTTAAGTTAGGGTTAGGGTTTATCATCTTTTTTGACTTAAAACCTATTTATAAGAGAGTCAGAATGCTTTGGCAAATGTATATTTCAAATATAAAATTATTATACTATTTTAACGATTTAATCCTTTTGCTTTCTACTATAACAAAAGTCGGTATCCCTATGGGTTAGTAATAACAAAACACTTATCTATTGAAAGATACGTGTTCTCTATACCTACATCTTTCTGGATGAATCTTATCAAAACCTCCCCCGAATCAAAAGCAAAAAACTTATCAGCCTCACACTACCATTACACACACAATCCAGTCCTTAGATTCTTGCAAGTTTTTTTCATTTGTGTATGGTTTAATTGGTTTGGTTTAAGTTAGGGTTCGAGTTTATCATCAGCCTTTGTATCTTTTTTTACTTCTAACCTATTTATAAGAGAGCCGGAATGCTTTAGCAAACGTGTATCTCAAATATAAAATTATTATACTATTTTAATGATTTAATCCTTTTGCTTTCTACTATAACAAAAGTCGGTATCTCAACGGGTTAGTAATAATAAAACACGTGGCTATTGAAAGATACGTGTTCTCTACACCTACATATTTTTGGCTGAATCTTATCAAAACCGCTCCCGAATCAAAACCAAAAAAATTGTCAGCCTCACACTACAATTACACACACAATCCAGTCCTTAGATTTTTGCAAGTATTTGTCATTTGAGTATGGTTTAATTGGTATGGTTTAAGTTAGGGTTAGGGTTTATCATCAGCTTTGTATCTTTTTTTGACTTCTAACCTATTTATAAGAGAGCCATAATGCTTTGGCAAATGTGTATCTCAAATGTAAAATTATTATACTATTTTAATGATTTAATCCTTTTGCTTTCTACTATAACAAAAGTCGATATCCCAATGGGTTAGTAATAACAAACACTTGGCTATTGAAAGATACGTATTCTTTACACCTACATCTTTTTTGCTGAATCTTATCAAAACTTCTCCCGAATCAAAAGCAAAAAACTTATTAGCCTCACACTACAATTACACACACAATCTAGTCCTTAGATTTTTGCAAGTATTTTTCATTTGAGTATGGTTTAATTGGTATGGTTTAAGTTAGGGTTAGGGTTTATCATCAACCTTTGTATCTTTTTGTTTACTTATAACTTATTTATAAGAGCTATGTTAATTTAGGTTTTTTAACTCAATACTGAGTAGTTAAATTAGATTATTTAAGTGTTTTGTTGACTTAACGTTGGTTTTGTTTTGTGATTGTTAGGGTTTAGGAATCTATAAGAAAAATAGTGGTATTGGTTTGTTTGGAAACTAAATCTTTTTTTTAAGAATATTGGATATGTTTTTCCAGATAGGTATGATACGAGTGGTACATGGGTGGATACATGGCACCAACACAATTAGGTGACTGTGGCTATTGTTAATGTTGGTGAGTCGATTGAGGAAGAAAGTATAAGTCTTGCTTTTGTAATATCAGTTTTTTTGCAATATGCGCGTATGTGTTTGATGGTTTTTCTTAACTGGGTTTTGTTATTGATGTAGGCATATGTTCATCAGTTGGAAAGTAGTAAAATTAAGCTTACCCATTTTTAGCAGGAGCTTAAACGAGCACGACCGCAGGTACACCTTCTTAATCTCGGTTACTTATACAAACGACCTAATTGCTCATTGCGTGTTTTTATGCATACCATAAATGAATTTTAAGGCACATATTTGAATAGTGAAATGAGTTGATAAAGTTTCACTTACACACTGGTAACAAGGCCAATCTAATTGAATTGGGGTTTTTTTGTTGAGAATTTGGTTAAATCTAAATCTAGGAATGATACATATTGGCTTATAATAGAATTTTAGTATGAGGATTGTTATTTGTTATGGTTTTTGGTATTATGTTGTGTGTTGAGTAATGCGGTTTGTTGGAGTTAAGTAAGGTTTCAATTTTCGATTTCCATCGCAAGTCTCTGTCAGCTCTAATTTTGTCATACCGGTTTTGATTTCTGAATACTTGCCATTGGTTTGATTGGGAAGGTGAAAACTGCATAACATGCTTTGACAAGGCACAAAGTTGCTATGTTATTTATTTAGAGTTGCTACATTATGTTTTCTCTAATAAGTTTTTGTTTTCATTACATTATTTGATACGAGTTTTTGCCTTTCAATTATTCCTTACATGTTAGGTCATTCGCGACAGAATCTGACAACACTTATGAAGATGGCCCACCTGAGCCTATGTTGTACATACAGTTCTATGGTGTAAATTTTTCATTATATGTGCAACGTGTAACATATCAAGGTTTCGTCGTATAATGGGACTGATGTAATTATTGGTTGCAAGCACTAGCAGAGGCACCAGAGAATGGTCAAAGGCGAGCTAAAGTTGAAGCTCAAGTGGAAGCAACACGAAAGAAAAAATTCAAGACGGAACCAGCGGGTCATACATTATTGAAGGTATTGTGCTATATTGATGAAGTAAGAAAGGTTTATTGAAAATTACATATCCAGTAGAGCAATGTAAAGGGTTGATAACGCTCCAATTATACATATAATATCCCTCGTAAATATGTAAATTATCGATATAAATATATTAAATATCGTATGTTTAGATACTTATTTGTATAAAAGTTGTTTCAGGACCGAAGAACACAAAAAGGACTAAAAACGCTAAAGATATCCGTTAAATACACTAACGAATGTTAAAGGAAGTATCTAAAAGAAGGAAAATGAAGTATTAAATGAGCTGGAGCCAAGTGCGACGCACTTCTAAGAAAATGCGGCGTACTTATAGTCGGGGAGAGAGAAAATTGAATGCTAGAGCAAATGCGGCGAACTTCTAAGGAAGTGCGGCATACTTTGGCCTACAGTTACACAAAATCATTACAAATCTGCATTCATGAGGAGGCTTTTCACCTATCCCTAACCCACGTCCTATGGTGCATGAAGGACTATAAATTAGATCTGTGGCCAGGGTTTTTACACACACAATCACTTACAATCATAGTGAAAGTAGAATCAAGTTAGGAAGAAGTTTTAGGGAAATTATTAAACTTGTTCTTGGTTCATCAAATTCCTAGGTTGTAATTCATCAAAAGAAATTATATTTCGAACTAAGAGTTGATGTGACAGAGTTACTTGGTGGTTTGGAGTAGAATTTTTGTGTTTAATATAGTTTTCGTGTGGGAAAACGCATGTGAAACCATCATTATTTGATCTTTGTAATTGGTACAATCTTATTTCCTTCTTGAATATGATTCCTACTGAGTTGATATTGTTCAAAATGTGTTTTGCTTTGATGACTATGGAGTAGTTCTTTTATGTTTATTTGAGATAAATGAGAGTCGGGATATAAACATGATAAATACTAATAATTCTTGGCAAAGATAATCTTAAACTTGATATTTGAATGATTGGATCTTTGTTAATCGCTTGATCTCTTATGAAATTCGGATATAGGTCAAAAGATTCTGTTTTTATACTTGATTCCGAGTTGTATGTCTATGAATGAGTCGGTATTAGCTTTGTGAGAATTAGCTAATAAAACAATTATCAACCCAAGTAAGAAAAATATTTAAGGCTCAATCTTATGTCTAACGAACCTGATTGAGCAAGTTTATCATCATTATTTCCAAATGTGAATCAATCTTAAAGCATTTTTCCATAATAACGAGTAAAGGCCGAAAGGATTCTTTATTATGTAAAATAGATAATCGTTTAAATAACTACCAGTTTATTTATCCATTTATGCCTCAATTCATGTGTTCCTTATCATTTATATGTTCATCATCTTTGCTTTTATTCCCTAAATAAACATACTTTTTAATCACTTGAAATTCATAAGTAATCGTGTCCGTTGTCTTTAGATTCGTGACAAGTCTAAAGATATTTGTTTTGCAGAACTATTTAACTTTTTAAGAAACACCAATCCCGTGGAAAGCCCGGTCTTACCTTAAATCTATACTACATACGAAGGTTATACTTTTCCCATGTGTTTCCTTTATTTAATCGGTAATTCTAGTCTTATAAATTTAAAGCTTTTGAAACACATCAAAGTTTTTGGCGCCGCTGCCGGGGATTGTATTTTGTTCCTTGATAAGTTTTCTGATAGTTTTCCATAAAATTTACCACCCGCCGTATAGTTTTCTGGCAAACTGACCTTTAAAATCATTTTTACTATAAATTTTTTTGGGAAACACATAAAGTACGCCGCACTCTAATAGAGTACGCCGCACTTCCTGACGAATTTTTATCAAAGGAGACTTTTTCAAATCTAAACCCAAAAACTAACTCTTTTCTAATGTTTAAATTTGCTTCTGAAGACATGGGAATTGTTTTCTTTATGTTTTTACTAGTTGAATTTGCACATTTGTATAATTTGTATTTTAAAACTAAAAAATCAAAAAAATATTTATTTTCATATGTCATGCTTAAATCTGTTTTTGTTCATATTTGTGTGTTCATTGTTTGTTATTTGCTGCTATATGAAAATACTTTTTTTGACCACATTGAAAATCAAGCTAAAACAAAAATTCAAGAAAATTCCTTGAATGCTATAAAGTGTAACATTGTTATTTTGAATGAATTGTGTTATAAAAATATAATCCTAATCTATTTATGTGACTTTTGTTATTACACGGTTATGACTATTCAATATAAAAAGCTTATAAATGCACAAATGAGAAGTGATAATGATAATAATTATAATTATGTGATAATGATTATGCTAAAACTGCTCATTTATGCTAATCATTTCACTTTTAATGATAAAAATAGTTTTGCAATGATGGGGATGTTTAAAACTGAAAAGTTATATAAATTCGTAATTCAAAAAATTAAAAGCACGACGCACTTTTATTCAGGTACGCCGGCTTTTCTGGGTAAAAATAAAAAAACAGGGCAAATACGCCGTACTTTCTATGAAATGCGCCGCACTTATATGTTTGAAAGCAAACAGAATGTTTACATTTTGTTCGTTATGAGAAAACCATTACGTTTATTGCTTGCTGAATATCTGCTAATGCTACTTGAGTGTAAAACACTGTTTGTCTTTATTTACACTAACCCACTAACGTTGATTTCAATATTGTGTTGTTTTGAGATAGTAACGGACCAAGTACTAGTATCGAAAGATTGTGCTTAGGAGTAGATGATCATGTTTCATTAAATGATGGATTTGAGAGTGATGGACAGTGGGATAGATCTGAGTTCCGTGATACGGCTGATAGTGGTACGAAAAAGGAAACCAAAGCTTTTACTTTCTATCAAATGGAAACGGAGGAAATGAGTGAACGATACATCACACCTTGCTTTGTGAGTGGTTTGCATGCTTATGATGGACAAATAAACTTGGAGTACGAAAAGAACATGACTTCAAATGAATTCGCCATTAAGCTTCTTTTGGACTGTGAAGAGAAAGATGGGGAAAATTTTGTGAAAAAAGAGTTGTTAGTTGCTTTGAAGGGAGAGATTTATTTTGTTAAGTTCATCATAAACCCAGAGGAAGACGATGTTGAGCCCGGAGTTGTACTTGGTCGGTCGTTCCTTAGACTTTCCAAAGGAATAGTTGATTTTGGAAACGGGATTATAAGTATTTATCCCGATCTTGACTCTTTCAATGATGACTCCGATGACGATTGGGAAGCTATACTAGATAGTGTGGATGTCAGTGATTTACCACAACTTGATGTGACCGATGTTCCCTCGTTTGTTTGCAATATGGGGAAACGTTCACGAAACAAAAAGAGGTCGTGTAGAAATTATAAAATGAGTTACTATGATGAAGGACCCTCTTTAACTGTTAAAAAACCTTTGACTCAAGAGGAAGTTTCTCGAGAAGATACGGAAAAGGATATTTATAAAAGAATTTAATCTTTCAAGAACCAAGACCAATCATCGAAACTCTTAAGTTTAGTGATCAACACAAGAAGCTTCTTGATAGTGTATTGTTAGATAAATTGAAGTTGGATGGAGAAGTTGAATTAGCAGAAGAAGCATCCACTAAAGAAGTTATTAGGAGTTACAAAGCAATAAAAGAAAAGAACGATCTAGGATTTTTTGTTCTACCTATTCTCATAGAAGCAAAATTCGACTTTCATGCCTTAGCTGACACTGGCTCGAATATTAATGTTGTACCTTACCGTATCTATGCGAAATTAGGAAGACATCAAGTTAAACCGGTGAGCAACAAAATTACTATGCTCGATCATTCTAAGGCTGAACCGATGGGGATATTAAAGGATGTGTTGTGCCAAGTTGGTGTAACTATGATTCTTGTAAAAAAATTAATCCTAGACATACCTGTGGACCGAGATGTTCCAATAATAGGTTGCAAGAAGTTTTTTATACACTTGTGGAAGTATCTTGAACACTATTAAAGGAACCACCTCAACTTTGATGGTGTTTGTCACAAAAAGTTCTATGTTGCTCAAGTAAGAAATAAACATGGAGAAAGTGATAGTGACAATGAAGAAGAATACTATTTGAAGAGGGACAACTATGGAAAACCTTTCTATGGACCGAACCGTGCAAAGTACTTAAGTTGTGATGACTCTATGGATCGTGCACTTGCTCTTCAAGAGGCCCTAAACCCTTTTAAGAAAATTTGTGTGTGGAAGAAAATGATTGCTTTTCTCGGATCACTACCCGTACCTTTGAAAAACTCTGAGTGGATACCGAATTATTCTGACAATTTTTCTAAAAAAGGTGGTGAAGACGGTAAATGGCACGCTAAAGTTAGAATTGTGGAACCTTACGGGAATGTGTTTGACCAAGGATATGAAACGAGGGCAACCGAGAGGAAGTTATTAAAGCACTACAAGCTAAGTGACATCATGTCACCTGACTAGTTTTGAATTTGGAGAAATCACTAGGATGAATAAAAAGGAGCATACTTCATACTCCTTCGTGTGTCTTTTTCATTTTCTATGTTGAGTCGTATGAATAAAACTCATCAAAGTTTGTAAATCCATAAAGGATTAATCTTTGATGTAACGGACACGTAGTCCCTTTATAATGATTATTATTATTATTATTATTATTATTATTATTATTGTATATGTGTGCCTTGTTTGTATTGTTTGTTTGTTTATTAATCTCGCAGGTATAAAAAGAAAATGAAAAGCCGTATGAATTCGTGTTCAAAGGCCGACACTCAATTTTGTGCAGATTTTGATGAATTCGTGAGAACCTCGTATAGAAAGGGAAGTATTATCCAATTTACTTTTCCTATTTATCTTTTCTCTATAAATATTTCTCGCATTAAGGACAATGCTCATATTAAGTATGGGGAGAGATAAATAGGAAAACTAAATTTCATAAATACGTATTTATTTATGTTTTCAAAATAAAAAATTATATATTAAAAGTAGTAATATAAAAAAAACTAAATTTTGGAAGAAAAAACGTTTTATTGATCATTTAACAAATCTGACTCTAGGTAGATAACTTTGCTAGCATATTTATACCCATTACCACCGAAAATATGAGGAGTTTTGAGCCTATTCTTATTCTAAAGAATACATCTTTTATGCTTGATTTCTTTGTGTATAAGTGTGCCGGTGATTTTTTGATTCTAGAACTTGTGCTTGAAATCTTTACGAAACCGCAGTGAGAGCACGTTCGCGAGTTATAGACATTTTTTGATAAAGAGGCAAAAACCAATTAAACCCATTGTTAGCATTTACCTTTAGTGCTAGACACAATATATATATATATATATATATATATATATATATATATATATATATATATATATATATATATATATATATATATATATATATATATATATTACATATAATTCTAATAAAATTTGATGGGAAAGTGAAGCGTGCACGTATGTTCGTGAAAGAGTGCACATATGTTTTTTGAATGACGTGTATATTTTTAACAAGATACATTTATATTTGAATTGTATTTCATTTTGTATCAAATTTTATGTATATTATCTATGTTTTTGGTTTGATTATAAATAAAGCAGAGGTTACAATGTACAAGTTTAAAGTTATTTAGTAAAACAAAATTCCCTAATTAAACAGCATAATCCCCGCCCACGGTCTTACCAACCCCCGCGATCCGCCAACCGTCCCCCAAAAAAACACTCCAACTACCAAGTGCCACCCCCCCCAATGATACCCTCTACCCCACATACCCCAACGCCCACCCACACCCCCCCCCCCCCACACATCCAAAATAAACCCGCCCCATACATAACCTCCTCCCCCACACCCCACCCCCCCCAACCAAACCCCCCCACCCATCAAAACACCCCCCCCCCCCCCCCCCCCCCCCCTCCCCCTCCGATCCCGCCCACCCCCCCCCCCCCCCCCTCCCCCCCCACCCCCCCTCAGAAAACCTAACCCACCCAAACTCCCTAAACACCAAAACATAAATACCAACAACCACCACTACCCCAAAAACAATAAAACCCCCCCAGATCCTACTTCCGACCCCCCATCCCCCTCCTCCCACCCCACAACTAAAAAAAACGCCAACCCACCCAAAACCTTCCAACACACCCCCCCGAAAAACCCAACCCCGCCCAACCCCCCCAAAACAACCACTCCCCACAACCCCCCCCATACCCCCCCACACAAAAAAAACCAAACCTCCCACCAGCCTATACAAAGCCACCCCAAACAAAACCCCCCCCCACATCCCCCCTACCGCCCCCACCCCAAATCCGTTATACACCCACCCTACCCCGTACCACCAACCAACCAAAACCTACGCCTCCCTAACCAAATACCAAACCCAAGTAAAAACTGCCACCCCAATATCAATCCACCACACAACCCCCATCTCTACAACCAAGACACACCCACCCCCAAACCCACAAAAATCACCCAAAATCAATTAATCCCTTTAGAACCATAAACGAATCACTCTAAAAATTATTATCTCACAAAACGCCCCCCTATAAAAATATAATAAAAAATATATATAACAAAAAAAAACAATAACAAAAACTCAAAAAAAAAACAACACACAAAATATACAAACAATATCAGCACACACAACAAAACACTATAGTGTAAGCACCACCCCTCCATAAACACCATCCCCCTGCACTACCTCTCCGCACCAACGCCCAATGGCACCAAAAAACCTTAGCGTAATAACAACAAACAAAAGGTTCCGTACCCCTAAATTTAGTTAACAAAGTTAAACTTCCAACGGGAGGGCGAAAGGGTCCCAGCACCCACCGCACCCACCGCCAAATAAAATTAAAATAATCAAAGAAATTCCAATAATAACCCGCCCTCTTTTTCCCCAAAACTCAAAATAAAATCCCGATCGAATCTCTCAAACCGCCTTCCTATGAATGGACAACGAACTCTATCAATCCATCACCACAAAACAACTTCGCCACCATACGTAAACCACCATCCATCTCCCACCGTAACCACCAACTTCTCCACCAAGACCATCTTCTCCACCGTAACCACCATCTTCTCCACCATAACAACCATCTTCCCCACCGTAACCACCATCTTCGCCACAGTAACCACCATCTTCCCCACCGTAACCATCATCTTCTCCACCGTAACCACCATCACTATGGTTCAAACATATACAGGATTAACACCGCCTGGTAACTGATTATTACTACATTTTTTTATATTTCACTGCATCTAATAGTTTCATTTTATAATTAATCATGTTTATGTTTAATTTGTAGAAACAAAAAAGAAAAAGAAAAATAAAAAATCCGATAAAGTTGAAAAATCAGCAAGTAAGTATTATATTTAATTTTAAGTAAGAACTGAGATGCATTAGTTGAGTGACTGAATATACTTGTGATGTTGTAGAATTTGAACTCAAATGCATTAGGGTGTTTTCTAAAATTGATTGTGAGTGATTAAATATGCATGTGATGTGGTAGAATATGAACTGAGATGCATTAGGATTGATATTATGTTCATAAGCATAAGTTATGTTTTAATGTGTTTCATGTTTTATGAAAATAGACACTTTTTTTGTCTGACTGAATATGCTTGTGATGTTGTAGAATTTGAACTAAAATGCATTAGGGTGTTTTCAGATGTACATAGGGATGAGTTAGGGAAAATAGACATAAAATGTTGTAGAATTTGAACTAATATGCTTGTGATGTTGTAGAATTTGAACCAAAATGCATTAGGGTGTTTTCTCCGCATTAGGGTGTTTTCTGTGCATTAGGGTGTTTTATGCACAGAAAAGGCTTAGGCGTATAAAAGTGTTTATGTCGGTGTGTTTGTATAAATATAATGTTGTTTGTTTATAGAATTAATGCAGTAATTACTTGTTTTATCAGACGTGAGCCTAGGTTAGAGTTTGCGCAGAATATATTAGGCGTCTAAAATTGTTTATGTCAGCGTGTTTGGATAAAATTAATGCAGTTTGTTTATAGAAGTAATGTAGTATATACTTGTTTTATT